>PVLC010005140.1:0-72596 GCA_004027655.1 Graphiurus murinus
CTGGGGATTGAACTCAGGGGCATTCTACCTCCGAGCTACACCCCCAGCCCTATTTTTTTATTCTTTATTTTGAAACCGAGTCTCACTAAGTTGCGGAGTGCCTCACTAGGTAGCTGAGGCTGGCCGCGAACCCGGATCCTCCGGTCTCAGCCTCCCGAATGCTGGGATTACAAGCGTGCGCCACCACGCCCGGCTTGTATTTATTTTGTATGTGTCTGTTTCCCCTGCATTAGGGAAACTTGTGTTGGATATGAACTTAAGAACCAGATCTGTGATATTTATTTATTTGTTTATTTATTTATTTATTTTTCTGTGCCAGGGATTGAACCCAGGGGCATTCTACCTCTGAGCTACACCCCCAGCCCTATTTATTTATTTATTTTATTAATTTTTTTTTGTGGTACTGGGGATTGAACTCAGGGGCATTCTACCTCTGAGCTACACCCCCAGCCCCATTTTTTATTCTTTATTTTGAAACCGAGTCTCACTAAGTTGCGGACTGCCTCACTAGGTAGCTGAGGCTGGCCACGAACCCGGATCCTCCGGTCTCAGCCTCCCAAATGCTGGGATTACAAGCGTGCGCCACCACGCCCGGCTCTATTTATTTATTTATTTGTTTGTTTATTTATTTATTTATTTATTTATTTATTTATTTATTTATTTATTTTTGTGGTACTGGGGATTGAACCCAGGGGCATTCTACCTCCACGCTATACCCCCAGTCCTATTTTTTATTCTTTATTTGGAAACAGGGTCTCACTAAATTGCGGAGGGCCTCACTAAGTACCTGAGGCTGGCCGCGAACCAGAATCCTCCAGTCTCAGCCTCTCAAGTACTGGGATTACAAGCGTGCACCACCATGCCTGGGTCCCAGCCCTTTTTATTTTGAAAGAGTCTTGCTAAGTTGCTGAGACTGACCTCGAACCTGTGCTCCTGCCAAGTACTGGAATCACAGGTATGCGCCGCTACGCCTGACTTAGACCTGTGATTTCACTGTCAGTATATGCTCACCATCCTGGCACATAATGGGTGCTCTATTCTTTCAGATGTTTATTGAAAGGGCAGGCAGGTAGTTATGTGACACATGGCTCACGGTTTGCTACTACCGCTATTATTTGTGTAGATGGTCACTCTATATATTGTAAGATCTTTAAGGTCCAAGACCATCTTCCAGTTCTCTGAACCCTTCAACAGTACCCAGTGCTCACAGTGAGTACTCAGTTGCTATGTTCATGCTGAATGAGTGAAATAACAGGTGGGCCGAAGTCCCGGCCTAATCCCAGAATTGGCACCAACAGCAGGGCCAGCCGGCTGTGCTGGCCCTGGAGTGGCCAGGGCCCAGCTGCAGAAGGGAGGCCCTCACCCCCCATATTCTCCGACCCACTCAGAAACTTAAGAAAGGAACTGTTATAAGGGACCATGGCCCCTCCTCTGCTAGCGGGGAACAGATTAGGGGCTGGATGAAAAAGGAGGGGGATAGGGTCACACACACCAGCCCCTCTTTTTTTTCTTGTGTAAAATGTGTAGTATAGGGCTGGAAGTACAGCTCAGTGTAGAGCATTTGCCTAGCTGTGCAAGGGCCTGGGTTCCACATCTGTTGCCACAAAAAGGAAATTTTAAAAGTTTAGTATATATGGAAGAGTATGTGCAACACACATATAGGCAGTGTAAAAATAATAAAGCGAGCCGGGAGTGGTGGCACACACTTGTAATCCCAGTACTTGGGAGGCTGAGACTGGAGGATCTGGGTTCTCAGCCAGCCTCAGCTACTTAATGAGGCCTTCCACAACTTGGTGAGACCTTGTTTCAAAATAAAGAATAAAAAATAGGGCTGAGGATGTAGCTCGGAGGTAGAATGCCCCTGGATTCCTTTCCCAGTACAGAAAAAAATCAATCAATCAATCAATCAATCAAGTTCCTGTAGCCGGGCGTGGTGGCGCACGCTTGTAATCTCAGCATTCGGGAGGCTGAGACCAGAGGATCCGGGTTCGCAGCCAGCCTCAGCTACCTAGTGAGGCACTCTGCAACTTAGTGAGACGCGGTTTCAAAATAAAGAATAAAAAATAGGGCTGGGGGTGTAGCTCGGAGGTAGAATGCCCCTGAGTTCAATCCCCAGTACTGCAAAAAAAAAAAAAAATCAAGTTCCTGTATACCAAATGCATAGGTCAATCGAGAAAACATTCTAAGTGCCATTGAAACTCATGTGCCCCTCCCTTTTTTTTTTTTTTTTTTTTTTTCTGATACTGGGGATAGGACCCAGCACCTCTTAGAAGTACTCTACCACCAAACTACACCTCTAACCCCAATATTTTTTGTTTGTTTGAGATGAGGTCTTAATGTGTTTCCCAGGCTAGCCTCCAACTTCTGGGCTCAAGTGATCCTCCTGCCCTGGCCTCTGGAGTAGCTGAGATGATAGGTGCATCAGTACACTCGGCACATCCTGTATCTTTTTTTTTTTTTTTCAGTAGCGGGGATTGAACCCAGGGCCTTTCTACTTCCGAGCTACACCCTCAGTCCTACGTTTTATTCTTTATTTTGAAATAGAATCTCACTAAGTTTCAGAGGGCCTCACTAAGAAGCTGAGGCTGGCCAAGAACCCGGATCATCCTGTCCCAGCCTCCCAAGTACTGAGATTACAAGCGTGTGCCACCATGCCCAGTTCCTTCTTTATATCTTTAAACAGTATTGAGTTGCCTGTTTTGTTTTGGGGATTTTTTGGTACTGGGGATTGAACCCAGAGGCATTCTACCTCCAAGCTACACCCTCAGCCCAATTTTATATCTTATTTGGAACCAGGGTCTCACTAGGTTGCTGAGAGCCTCACTAAATTGCCACGGCTGGCTTGAGCCTGCGATCCTCTGGTCTCAGCCTCCCAAGTACTGGGATTACATGCATGCACCATCAAGCCCAGCTGAGTTGCCTGTTTTTTAACACTCCAATTGGACTCATGCTATATATGTATTTTTGCTTGCTATCTATATGTTTAGCTTCTTTGACTCATCATTGTATAGGTTTTTTTTTTTTTTTTTTTTTTTTTTTTTTTTTTTTTTTTTTTTCATTCTGATAAACCAGGTGTGGTGGCACAGGCTTGGGAGGCTGAGACAAGAGGATCACAGGTTTGAAGCCAAACTCAGCAATTTAGTGAGGCTGTCAGCAAGTTAGCAAGACCATGTTTCCAAATAAAAATAAAATAGGGCTGAGGGGTAACCTGGAGTTAGAATGCCCCTGGGTTCCATCCCCAGTAACACACACACACACACACACACACACACACACACACATACACACATTCAGGTTCATGAACAGACAATAATTTCTGCAATTGCATGATATGCCATTGAGTAGAAATATTACAATTTAATTTTCATGCTACTGCTGATGAACATTTGGGTAGTTTTTAGTTTGAGGCTCTTGTTGAATATTCTTGTAGGTGCAAAAGCTGCTCTCAGGTACATTCTGAGAAATGGGATTTCTCTGTTGTAGGGTATATACCTGATCAACATGAAAAGGAAATTTTAAACTATTTTCAAAAGTAACTACATGCCAGCCGGGCGTGGTGGCGCACGCTTGTAATCCCAGCATTCGGGAGGCTGAGACCGGAGGATCCGGGTTCGTGGCCAGCCTCAGCTATCTAGTGAGGCACTCCGCAACTTAGTGAGACTCGGTTTCAAAATAAAGAATAAAAAATAGGGCTGGGGGTATAGCTCGGAGGTAGAATGCCTCTGAGTTCAATCCCCAGTACCGCAAAAAAAAAAAAAAAAAAAAAAAAAGTAACTACATGCCTATTTTTTTAAATGATGTCACCAGAAATGCCTCAGGCAGAGGTGGCACATCAGTCCCAGGGCCACCGCATAAGCTTGGAGTGTGAGTCACTTCTTCCCTGACTGGGTTCAGAAAGCACATGTCCAACAAACCTCTACCAACAAGCACCTAAGAGCCATACACTGGGCCTGGGGCTGGGGGACAGTGAAGAGTTGGCACAGATGAGCCTTGGAGAGGAACAGTTGCTTCCATATATGCCTGCCCTGTGACCCAACACCTCAGCTTTGCCCTGGAAGACAGGGAGAGTGGAAGGGCTGGATAGGAAGGTGGAAATGTTCTTGCAAAGAAGAAATCTATTCTGGGCCAAAGGCTATCTTAGCACAGGCAGTAGCTAGCTCCCTCCAAGGTGGACCATGCATCAGTGGAGAAAGAACAGAGGGCTGCCCTTGCTGGCAGTGAGGGAGAGTCAGAAGAAAGAAGACTAGGACTGAGCTGGCGCCAACAGAGATGGACACAACTCCAGATCCTTCCAAGCACACTTTGTGCCTTGTGTCCACCAGGAGCAGACATGGGTGAGCACACACAGGGACACACGTTTACCACTGTGCACGCTGAGAGAGGCTGTCGGACACACTACCAGAGCAGAGGCAAGGAGCGTGAACTGGCAGCTGCTGGTGGGAGATAAGCCCAGCCTGCCGGCACAGTCACCTGGTCATCCGCATGGCTCCCAAGAGGCAGCCCTAAAGAGGCCTGGCTTTTCAGGATAACCTGGGCACCTCCTCCCCTTTCACCCCAAGTGCCGATTTTATTTTCAGGAATGGGGTTGCAAAGTCTTTTAGTCTGATTTGGACCCTGGCTGATGCTGCTGGGCTGGCAGGATTGAGTATACAGTTGGTTCCTAGAGTTGTTGAAGTAAAATTACTTAATGAAATTTACAGTAAGGTAAATTAAGATTTAAACTAGGGGGAAGGAGGTATCTGAACCGAAAGCTGGTGAGGGAGACTTGTCCTTCAGAATCAACCTGCAGCCTACCCAGCCCCTCTTTTCTTTCCAAACTTCCCCCCACCCCTGGCCAAGAGTGGTTGGGTAGGGGTTGGGCCATTGCAAGATTGCTAATTAAAATTTATGTGGTGGTACATGCCTGTAATCCCAGTACTTGGAAGGCTGAGACAGGAAGAACCACAGATTTGAGACCATCGTGTGATAATTTAGTGAAACCCTATTTCAAAGTAAAAATTATAAAGGGTGTAGCTCAGAGGTAGAACACGCTAGTACTATCACCAAAACGCTGGACATTGTTTGGGAGAGCTGAGATCTGCTCCCCAATCCTAAAAACTGTTTCAAAGGTCCCAAGCTGGCCTCAGTGGAGCTTAAGAATCGCCAGCCCCTTTCAACACCCCTCTCCCTGCCTCCACCAACCAGATACCCTTGGGCAGAGTACACCCGGGCTGGAGGGAGATGGGAAGCAGGCTTGCCTTAGGCCTCCATCTCCCCTGGGTGCCCTCCTCCCTGGAGGACTGCCTGACCTTGGAGAGAAAGAAGGTAAAGTCCTCACTAGAAAGCAAGTGAGGCTCTCCTGGTCTTCTGCTGGGACCAGAACAGCAGGTACTGGGGCCCTGCCTTCCCATCCATGTGCCCTATTCAGTGATCCAAGGGTTTCTAGAGATTTTCAAGCTGAAATTTTTCTGTTCTGCCCACCTTGTGACCCATGCTTCCAAGGGGACTAGAGCCTCATGTTCTGGACTCCTGAGTCTGTGAAGAGGCCATAGGTGTGTGGCGAGAGTCCTGGCTATGCCCAAGGGTGGAACCTGCCATCAAGAGGTGACGAGACCATCTCTCTGCAGGTTGTTAGGCTTCCCCAAAGAAGAGCCAAAGCGCACAGACTCCTCAGCCCTGCCTGGGACACTTGTAGTTGCCTGGGTGCTAATGTTATAATCTATATCCAAACAGCTTTTCTCTCATATGGGTACCCTTCCCTGTCATATGTTCTGTGACATTCCCAAAAAACTTCCAGATTCTCCTCTTCCCCAAGGCTGTAAACTCCAGTGGTCACTCCTGCTGGCTCAGCCATCTTAAGCTTTCTCCAAAGGTCCTCTGAGAAGCCCACTCTCACCATGGACACTCAAATCATTTCTCTGCGGCCCCACAGTGACATCATTTCTCTGGACCTCAGAGAGTCTGCCAGGGCTCCCCAAGCCCACCACAAGATCCTGTGCCCCCCTGCCAAGGGAAGCTCCTGCTTGGCCAGCCTCTTGCCTGAGGCACCCTGCCCCCAGCTGGCACACCCAGATCCAGCCCACGTGAGTGACCCGCCCAACCCCCACCACTCCTCTACCCAGTTAAGAACAACTGGCACTTGCTGAGTGGCCACTATGTGCCAGGGATTCAAAGATAAGTCACAGTTACCGGGTTAGCGGAGCTTATAAGTTAGGGAGACACACACACACACACACACAAACAGAACAATTATGGGGTTAGTAGAGCTTACAAGTTAGTTAAGGAGGCACCACACACACTTAACAATGGATAATTTCAATTGCCTCAGTCTATTTTATTTTGTTTATTTATTTTTAATTAACTAATTAATTTATTTTGCTATGCTAAACCCAGGGCCCTATGCATGCTAGGCAAAGGCTAACTACGACTGAGCCACATCCCCAGCCCTCCAATCAATTTTGTTTGTTTTGTTTTGTGGTACCAGGGATTGAACTCAGGGGCATTCTACCTCCAAGCTATATCCCCGGCCTTATTTGTTTTTTGTTTGTTTGTTTGTTTGTTTTGGGGTGGGGGGTGTTGTTGTTGTTTTTTCAGTACTGGGGATTGAAACCAGGGACATTCTACCTCTGATCTACACCCCCAGCCCTATTTTTATTCTGTATTTTGAAACAGGGCCTCACTAAATTACAGAGGACCTCACTAAATAGCTGAGGCTGGCTGCAAACCTATGATCCTCCTGTCTCAACTTCCCAAGTACTGGGATTACAAGTGTGCTCCACCATGCCGGCTCCCAGCCCCCCAGCCCTTTTTTTTTTTTTTTTTTTTTTTCGGTACTAGTATTTTTTTTTTTTTGAGCTATACCCCAGCCTATTTTTTTAATCTTTATTTTGAAACAGGGTGTCACTAAGTCCCGGAGTGCCTCACAAGGTAGCTGAGGCTGGCCATGAACCTGTGATCCTCCTGTCTCACCCTACCAAGTACTGAGATTACAAGCATGCACCACCACATCTGGCCTTCCAATCAATTTTAATGTTATCCATTCTTTAAAACCCAACATGAGCCAGGTGCTATAGCACACACCTGTAATCCCACTACTTGGGAGGCTGAGACAGAAGGATCACAGGTTTGGGGCCAGCCTCAGCAACTTAGTGAGACCCTAAGCAACTTAGCAAGACCCTGTTTCAAAATTTAAAAGGGGGGTGGGGCTAGGGATGTAGCTTGGAGGTAGAATACCCGTGTTCAATCCCTAGTACAATACAAAAAGATCCCAGCATGAGCCCAAAGCAGTGGTGAATGCCTGTGATCCCAGCAACTCCCAGGGTCTGGGGAGACTGAGGCAGGAGGATAACAGGTTCAAGGCTGGCCTGGGCGATTTATGGAGACCCTGACTCAAAATTTAAAAAAAAAAAAAGGCTGGGGATATGACTCAGTGGTAGAATACCCCTGGATTCAGTTCTCAGTACACTTAAAAAAAAAAAAAAGACTCAACATGAGCACTACCTCAAAGTCTGTATCCTCAGCACCTTGCACCTGGCTTACTGAAAGTGCTCACCCAATATTAACTTGCATAATGAATGCTTGCACGGGCGTCTGTGTAGGTACCACCTATCTCCACCAAAGCTTATCTAAGTGGAATCAAACTTAACTGAAACATCAAGGGCAGCCTTGGAGGGAAGAGGGATAGAGTAGGCTGGGGAAATCTCAAGGCTTTGCCTTGAACTAAATTCTCCCATTTTTCTTATTTATTTATTTATTTATCTATCTATTTATTTATTTATCTATTTATTTGCGGTACTGGGGACTGAACCCAGGGGTATTCTACCTCTGAGCTACACCCTCAATCCTTTTTTTTTTTTTTAAATTCCTTTTATTTTGAAACAGGGTCTCACTAAGTTGCGGAAGGCCTCACTGAATAGCTGAGGCTAGCCTCAAATTTGGATCCTCCAGTCTCAGCCTCCCACGTTCTGGATTACAAGTGTGCACCACCATGCCCGGCTTCATATTTTTATTTTTATTTTTATTTATTTTTGGTGGTACCGGGGATTGAACCCAGGGGCATTCTACCTCCGAGTTATACCCCAGCTCTATTTCATTTTTTTATCTGAAAAGAGGGTCTCACTAAATTGCTGACAGCTATGCCATGTGCGGTGGCGCACCCTTGTACTTGGGAGGCTGAAACAGGAGAATCACAGGTTCAATCCAGCCTTTAGTAAGGCTCTCAGTAACCTAGTGAGACCCTTTTTCCAAATAAGAAATAAAATTGGACTGGGAATGTAGCTTGGAGGTAGAATGCCTCTGAGTTCAATCCCCAGTACCAAAAAAATAAAAATAAAAAATAATAAATTGTTGACAGCCTCCCTAAATTGCTGATGCTATTTTTGAACCTGAGATCCTTCTGTCTCAGCCTCCCAGGTACTGGGATTACAGGCGTGGGCCTTCATGCCTGGCTTCTCCCGTCTTTCTAGTAGCAGCTAAATGAGCAGGGAGTTCTGGAACCTTAGCCCCTATCTTCTTGGGGAAAGCCATCTGGACTGCAAGAGCCCAAACCATAACTTTTGGGGGAAGGGAGAAGTGCTAGGGATTAAACACAGGGCTTTAAGCATGCTAAACACGTTTTCTACCATTGAGCTACATCTGCAGCCCCAGGAATTATAACTTTTTATATCTTCAAGTTTTGATGAGTCTCCCTTGTCAATCCCCTAACCATTGTAATCCAGTCATTGAGCAAGATAAGTCAGTAAACTTTTTAGCGAACACATGTGCAAGTCACAAAAATGCAAAAACTGGAGATTTAGAGGCCAAGATAACATCATAATTACTCCTTAAACAGGCATACTGGGTCTGGGGGGTGAGTCTGGGTGCAGCGGGCAGGGCCTAGACTCAGTGTGGCTGCGAAAGGTAGATACTAAACTAATATGAAGGCCCAGAGCTGTGGCCACTGGGCAGAGCAGTCGACACGGAGAGCCACTGCGGCATAGGCAGAGGCATGGTCGCTCTGCCAGGCATTCAGCTCTGAGTAACTGTTGCTGAGAACCATCATGTGCAGGTGCCCTGCAGGCTGGGGGGAAGCAGTGGGGTGTCAGGCAGATGTGGCCCTTACCTAGCCCAGGCAGGAGACAGGTGGTGCCCAGGAGCCACAGGGAGAAGCATCACTGTTTAAGAGTGGGGCTGAAGCCGGGCGTGGTGGCCCATGCTTGTAATCCCAGCATTCGGGAGGCTGAGACCGGAGGATCTGGGTTTGAGGCCAGCCTCAGCTACCTAATGAGGCACTCAGAAACTTAGCGAGACCCGGTTTCAAAATAAAGAATACAAAATAGGGCTGGGGTGTAGCTCAGAGTTCAATCCCCAGTACCGCAAAAAAAAAAAAAGAGTGGGACTGAAGCCGGGCATGGTGCCGCACGCTTGTAATCCCAGCATTTGGGAGGCTGAGACCGGAGGATCCAGGTTCGAGGCCAGCCTCAGCTGGTTAGTGAGGCACTCCACAACTTAGTGAGACCCTGTTTCAAAATAAAGAATCAAAAATAGGGCTGGGGCTGTAGCTCAGAGGTAGAATGCTCCTGAGTTCAATCCCCAGTACCGGAAAAAAATAAAAATAAAAAAAGAGTGGGGCTGAGCCACAGTGGTCGCTATCCTGGGAGTGAGCAGGACCCACAAAAGGGTTTAAGCAGGGGAACAAGAGTATGTGGTCTGTGTCAGGAAAGCTCCTGTTGACTGAGGTCCCTCTGACTGAGGCAGATCAAGCAGAGGCCAGGGCTGCATTGGGTGCTAGATGTCTAGAGGAAGATCTGTTCATCCAGGTAGATAACAGGTGGCTGTGGTGATAGTGGATATGGGAGGTGGCTGGAGAAGGGAGATGCCAAGGATGAGTGGAAGGTTCTTAGCTTTCAACACTGGGTGAGAAGCCAGGCGTGGTGGCGCACGCTTGTAATCCCAGTATTTGGGAGGCTGAGACTGGAGGATCCGGGTTCGCTGCCAGCCTCAGCTACTTAGTGAGGCCCTCTGCAACTTAGTGAGACCCTGTTTCAAAATAAAGAATAAAAAAATAGGACTGGGAGTGTAGCTCAGAGGTAGGATGCCCCTGGGTTCAATCCCCAGTACAACAACAACAAAAACCTGGGTGAGAGATGGTGCTTTCTCCCAAAATCAAAACAGGGAGCTAGGTATGGTGGTACACACTTGTAATACCATACTTAAGAGGCTGAGACAGAAGCATGACAAGCTGAAGGACAGCCTCAGCAACATAGTGAGACTCTCAGCAATCTAGCAAGACTCTATTTCAAAACAAAAAAACAAAAAGAGCTGGGGACTCACTCTCTCTCTCTCTCTCTCTCTCTCTCTCTCTCTCTCTCTCTCTCTCTCTCTCTCTCAGGCCGAGGGTGTAGCTCTGAGGTAAAATACCCATGATTCAATCCCCAAAACCAAAACCAAAACAAAACAAGAGAGGGGGCATTAGTTTGCCTGAGTTGGAAATTGGTTGAAGTGAATCTAATACTCCTGAAAGACTCAGTGTCGAAGTGAGTGGCAGAGGTCAGGGAAAGGATACTTTTGATAAGGTTTGCCCAACGAATATTTTTTGATAAAGAAATATGACAATCCGAGGCAGGAGAATCACAAATTCAAGGCCAGTGTTAGCAACTTGTTGAGACTGTTTCAAAATAAAAAATAATTCTGGGCATTGTGGTGCTCGCTTGTAATCCCAGTACTTGCGAGGCTGAGACAGTAGGATCAAGGTTCAAGGACAGCCTCAACAAGTAGCAAGACTTTCATCAATCTAGCAAAGCCCTGTATCAAAGTAAAAATAAAATAGGGCTGGCAATATAGCCTTAAGGTAGAATGTCCCTGGGTTCAATCCTCAGTACCACCAAAAAAAAAAAAAAAAAAAGGAAAAAGGAGCTGGGCAGGGTGGTGCATGCCTACAATCCTAGTACTTGTGAGGCTAAGACAGAAGTATGGCAGGCTCAAGGCCAGACTCAGCAACTAGAGAAACCTTGTTTTCAAACAGAACATAAAAATGGCTGGAGGTGTAGCTTGGAGGTAGATGCCCCTGGTGTGGTGGCACACACTTGTAATCACAGTACTTGGGGAGGCTGAGACAGGAGGATTGCGGGTTTGTGGCCAGCTCAGCTACTTAGTAAGGCCCTCTGCAACTTAGTGAGATCCTGTTTCAAAAATAAAGAATAAAAAACAGGGCTGGGGACGTAGCTCGGAGAGAAATATGTCAATCCACTTAAAGCATATTGCCCCAATCTAATAATGAGAGGAATGTTGTTCCCAACACCTTCGTGTTTAAAATTCAAATGAATTGCTAACGGACATTTCAAAAACATAGAACAGAGAATTGTTTGGGGAGTTCATTTAGGAATAAAGTGATGGAGGAATAACTAAAAGTGACAGCCTAGAGTCTGAACTTTGGTTTTACTACTTGTTAGTTGCTTTGGGCAAGTTGCCAAATCCCTCTAGGACTCAGTTTCTTCATCAGTAAAATGGGAATGATAATAGTATTTATTTCATAAAACTGGTTGAGGATTGAAACTGTATGGAAACTTTGACACAGTGCCCCACTCATGGACTCTCTCTAGGAATGTTGCCTATTTATACAGAATACACCCTGACACAAAGAAATAATGAGAAAGGACTGCTGACTCCCCCACAGTGCTTGCTTGCTTGTTTTCTTTCCTCTTCTTATTTTTTTGTTTTTTGTACTTGAGATTGAACCCATGGACATTCTACCTCTGAGCTACAACCCCAGTCCTATTAGTTAGTTAGTTAGTTTGTTTGTTTATTTATTTATTTATTTGCGGTATTGGGGATGGAACCAGGGGGCACTCTACCTCCGCGCTACAGCCCCAGCCCTATTTTTTAATTCTTTATTTTGAAACAGGGTCTCACTAAATTGCAGAGGGCCTCACTAAGCAGCCGAGGCTGGCCGCAAACCTGGATCCTCTAGTCTCAGCCTCCCAAATGTTAGGATTACAAACATGTACCACCATGCCCGGCTCCTATTTATTTGTTTGTTTGTTTGTTTGTTTATTTATTTTGCAGTACTGGGGATTGAACCCAGGGGCACTGTACCTTCAAGCTACACCCCCAGATGTATTTCTTATTCTTTTTTTTTTTTTTTTTTTTTTTTTTTTTTGCGGTACTGGGGATTGAACTCAGGGGCGCTCTACCTCCGAGCTATACCCTCAGCCCTATTTTTTATTCTTTATTTTTATTTTGAAACCGAGTCTCACTGAGTTGCGGAGTGCCTCACTAGGTAGCTGAGGCTGGTCTCGAACCTGGATCCTCCAGTCTCAGCCTCCCGAATGCTGGGATTACAAGCGTGCGCCGCCACGCCCGGCTTTCTTATTCTTTATTTTTAAACAGGCCCTAGGGTCTCATTAGGTTGCAGAGGGCCTAAGTAGCTCCTGTCTCAGCCTCCCAAGTACTGGGATTACAAGCATGTGCTATCACACCTGGTGCCCACAGTGCTTTTTAACAATGAAGAATTAGGGCTGGGGAATGAACTTGGTGGTAAAACCCTTACCTAACATGCTTGAGACCCTGGGTTCAATACTTAGTGAGAGGCAGGAAGGGAGGCAGGAGGGAGGCAGGGAGGCAGGCAGGGAGGGAGGGAGGTAGTTGCTACCCACCTAACTGTGATTTTCACAAATGCCTTTGTAAATTTTTGTCTGTTTGTGGTACTGGGGATTGAACCCAGGGGCATTCTCTGAGCTACAACCCCAGCCCTTTTTCTTTATTTTTTATTTTTTGGGGTGTTTTGTTTTGTTTTGGTACTAGGGATTGAACTCAGGGGAACTCTACCTCCAAGTTACAGCCTCAGCTATTTTTGTTTTTTTGTTTTGAAACAGGGTCTTACTAGGTTGCTGAGAATCTTTCTACTTGCTAGGCTGCCCTTGAACCTGAGATCCTCCTGTCTCAGCCTCCCAAGTGCTGGGACTAAAGGCATGCACTGCCATGCCTGGTTTATTTTTGCTTTGAAACAGGGTCTCAGCCGGGCATGGTGGCGCATGCTTGTAATCCCAGCATTTGGGAGGCTGAGATGGAGGATCCAGGTTCTCGGCCAGCCTCAGCTACCTAGTGAGGCACTCCGCAACTTAGTGAGACCCTGTTTCAAAATAAAGAATAAAAAATAGGGCTGGGAGTATAGCTTGGAGGTAGAATAATACTGGGATTACAGGTATGCACAACCACACAAACCCATCTTTTTTTTTGTTTGGTTTGTTTTTCTAACAAGGTCTTGCTAGGTTACTGGGAGCTTCATTACCTTGCTGAATCTGTCGTTGAACCTGCAATCCTCCTGTCTCAGCCTTCCAAGTACTGGGATTACCTGCCTGTACCACCACACCCTGCTGCCTTTATGAGTTTTGTTTTGTTTTGTTTGGTACTAGGGATTGAACACAGAGGCACAGGGGCATCCATCTATCCCCAGGTTACGCCCTCAGCCCTTTTTATTTTGAAATATGTCTCACTAAGTTGCCTGGGGCCTAGATAAGTTGCTGAGGCTGGCCTTGAACCTGTGATCTTCTTGTCTCAGCCTCCTAAGTACTGGGATTACAGGCATGTGCCACTGTACCCAACAAGTTTATAAAAAAAATAGAATAATATTCACAAGTCAGGAAAACGTTTGTCAGACTTTGTGTCTAAGTCTGTGACCAACCAATGTTTATTGTTTGGCAGGGTCTTGCCTGGGTGGTATACTCTCCGATGGGTGCGTGAGTTTCCAAGAGTCTCTTCTCTGCTGGAGTGGAAGCTTCCGAAGGGAGAAGCAATGGCCTTCCAGGTCCTTTGGTGCTTGAATAGGGTGGAGCAGGACTGGCCCCATGGTTGGTTGGTATCATACTTGTAGCCCAGACTGTAGTGTCACCATCAGGAAGTGTTCTTCCTGGCTCTTTTGGCTCTTGCTGTAGGTTCATTGAAGTTGAGGGAAGATGGCAAAAGAGCCACAGGTGACTCTCCCCTGCTCTGGGTTTTGGAAGACTATGGCAGGAGCCCGTAGGAGATGGATCCACTTTGCCTTGGGGAATGTGATTAAGGGTGACACTGAGAATGTTTCCAAGTGCAGAGGAAGATATCTGGAGCTAGAGATAGCCCTAGTGTTGGAGGGTGGAGCGGGGAAGCCACGGGGAGAGAGGCTGGTGCCTCCCCCAGACCCTGCAAAGGGAGCCACCCAACCTGACTGAGGTCAAAGAGAGGCAAGCTGCAGCTGGGTGGACAGAGAGCCACAGGCACCATGTTGTTCAGGATCCAGATGGGAAACAGGGGGTGCAAACAGGGTTACAGATCCCGCTTGACATGTTCCGCTATGATACCCGAGGGTCCTGGTAACAGGGAAGGAAAAGACCCTGAGGAAGCTGAAGTCTCAAGTAACCCATGCCTAGATTATCAGACATTTCATGCTTCTTGGAATGGCCCTCCTCCTCCTCCATGAATTTATTCACTTAGTTGCTATTTACCAATCTCACTTACTATTCAGTTCACCAAACATCATTAGGCACCTACTATCTGCCAGGTATTATGCCATGTTCTTAGGAGTAGTCATCTAAAAGAGCCCACAAACTCTGGACCATGTTGAATTTCCCTTCTCATCTCCAGCCTGGTCCATAAATCTTGGAGGGAGTGTGCTCAGTAAACAGCTGCTCCTGCAGCAATAATGAAGGTACTAGTAGAGGTGGAAATGAAAATGCAGCAAGGCTCTCTCTCCAAGTAGATCCAAGGGAGGCAGAAGCTCTAAGGCCTACATCACAATAGGCTCCAGGAATCTGTGTGCATAATGGAGGGCAAGGATCATAAGCCTGAAAACCTTCAGGGCCCAGGCAGGTCTCATCATAAGTGCCACAAGTGGGGAAGGTGGGACCAAAGCAAACTGGAGCACGTCCACCCATAAAGATGGCATTTATTCCTCCACACCAGCCTATCGCTATAAGTGAAAATGTGGGCCAAAGGTAGCAGATCTTCTGATTTTTCAAGAGAAACTGAAACTCTGGATTTTTATTTTAAATTTCCAAACATGTCAGCATTGGCTCCTTTGTTGAAAGTTCTTCGAGAGCCAAATAGAACTTGTCTGCCTGCTGTGTTCTGCTCAAAGGCTGCCAATTTGGGACCCCCACGTGGGTCTGTGGAAGGAGAGAGGTGGAGGGTCATTTTGTCCCACAACCAGATTCTGAGGAATCTGAAATGCCATCTTTCCTTGGAGTGAGGACTTGTGCTAGACCCACAGGAAGCCACAAAGATGTGGAAGCCATAGTCCTGCCCTTCAGAGGCTTAGTGTCTCACTACAGAGTTCCAGGTAAAGCAGGAGATGACCAGGAAGGCAGGTGCAGGAGACAATGTGGACCTTCCCTCCCCCAGCTCTTGGCAGCATGAAGAAAATGGACCTGAGCTTCCAGAGATCTTTCCAGGAAGTCAGGCTTGATTCTGAGGATGGTGATTCTAGAGGCAGAGAATGTGGAGAGCTCAGGGAACAAAGACGAATAGGAAGCCAGGCATGGTGGCACACGCTTGTAATCCCAGCATTCGGGAGGCTGAGATGGAGGATCCAGGTTCTCGGCCAGCCTCAGCTACCTAGTGAGGCACTCTGAAACTTAGTGAGACCCGGTTTCAAAATAAAGAATAAAAAATAGGGCTGGGGGTGTAGCTCAGAGGTAGAACACCCCTGAGTTTAATCCCCAGTACTGCAAAAAAAAAAAAAAAAACCCCAAAACACAAAGACAAATAGGCGTGACCTATGCTGAGACCTCAAAGAAAAGCTGTGGAGAAATTTCTTCCAGGTGTCAAGGGAAAGGACTTGCTGGAAAGGGCCGGGTTATACAGTATAGGCTTTGCTGATGCTCCCACACTCTTTCGCATTGGATCAGGCAATCCCAGGCCGAGATCAGACCTGGGTGTCCACCAGAGCAAGGCTCTCCACACTCGAAGGCAGAGTGGCAGGCGGGGGTGTAAGTCTTCTTTCTTGTGACTAGGGATAGCTGTTAACTGCTGTAATCCTCAATTTCCTAATCTGTGAACTAGTGGACACAGTAACTGCACACCAGCTGACACTGGGATGAGAATGAGAAACTAACTGCTGAAGCCGTGTGTGTGTGTGTGTGTGTGTGTGTGTGTGTGTGTGTGTGTGTGTAAAATCATCAATGTCCCCTGCCTGAGAGTTCTAGTCTCAAATGGAGTGGAGAAAAGGCGCGTGGAAGGTGAGGCTGGTCCCCACCTTGGCAGCATTTTGTTTTGTGGCTGCTCCAGGAAACATAGGTTTTGGATGAGTAGAGCAGTCTGTTTCAGATGGGGAGTGGAGAGCTACAGGCTGTAGCAGGCGGCCCCATCCCTTCCTGGGTAGGGTGGGGAATAAGGTTAGAGTCCCTGTTTAGCAGAAAGCAGGAGCTGCTAGGGTTGGCAGCAGCGCTAAGAAGGAACTCTCTCCCCCAGGATGGATTCTTTCTACCCAACTCCCACCTGGGAGGAAGGGCGAGACCCAAGACTAAACATCCCTGGACGAAGCTGGGGGGAAACCGAGGCTTGGCACCCCCCCTCCAGCACTCACACTCCCCAAGGATTTGCGACCAGGCGTTTCCTACCCCCAAAATGCTCCAAAGCGCCCCATTGCCTCTGGGGCAGAGCTTCAGCCTCATCCTCTAACCGGTTCACATCTCTGCCTTTTCTAAAGCCGGGACTCTCCCCCCTCCCCCCCCCCCCCCCCCCCCCCCCCCCCCCCCCCGTCACCCCATCCCCAGCCGGAGGTGTCCTCATCGTTCTGCCACCTGAAGATCCCTTCAAAAAATGCTCCTTTATAAAGAGTCTGCTCACGGCTTAAACCCTTCTTGGAACGCGCTGGGTTCCGGCCGACCTTTGGCAGCCTTGCCCCCTCCCCAGCAACCATTACGTGGTACTGCCATAAAGTGATCACATTGTTTTTGGTCGCCTTGTCCCACAACCCACCCCGCCGGACTGGAAGCTTCTTGAAAGTAGGAAGTCTGGTTCCCGGAGGTAACCCTAGGGCTAGCCCTCTGCCTGGGGCATTCTGGTCTCTCCACGTGGGGTGGAGAGCATGCCAGGGCGCGGGTGAGGTGGGACCGCAGAACCAGAGCGGATGGGGCCGCTTTTCCAGAACCTCGGGGGTGGGGGTAGGGTGAGCTTAGTACTTCGCCCTCTCCTGCAGGCTGCTGCGGAAACCAGCCCACCGCGCCTGGCTCCCCCTGCCCAAGCCCACCCAGCCAGGTGATCTCGAACCTTCTCCCTCTCACACCCCAACAACAAACAACCCTCCGCGCTTTCTCTCTGGAGAAAGGAGGTGGAGCCTGACCTCCGCCCGAGGCTGCCGCTGCTGCTGGGGGAGGGCTCGTTGCTCCAGTCCTGGGGGAATCTCTCCTCCTGGGAGTGGCAGGGGGTGGGGGCCTAGGCGGGCTTCCTAGAGTCGGGGAAGCCCTCCCGCTCCCGCTTTGGCCTTGACCCTATACCGGCGAAAGGAGAGGTACAGTTGGGATGGCTTCAGTGAGTGCTCGTTTCCGATTCAGTCCCTCTCTCAAGCTGGAGTGTCCTCGGACCCCTCCCCGCCATTTACACCCACTCCTTCTTCGAATCCAGCAGATCCCAGAGCATGGTGGGAATAGGTGCCTCCTAAGCGGCGGGGAGAGGATGCTGGTCTGCTGGGCTCCCGGGAACCGGGGCGTGCCCATCCCCCACCCCTTGACGACTCGGGGTGTGCAGCTGGGCGGGTGGGACCGACCCCAGGGACCCACTAAGGGCAGGAAGGAGCCTGAAATGGGATGTAGTCTTCGGTCGTTGGGGATGCAGTGGAAGTAACTTGGGTGAGGGTTAGAGAATGCCCCCAAGGGCAAGGTCTGGGACCCCAAAGAGGATAGGAGCTGGGCATCAGAGGGAGGGAAGGAGAATGCAGAAACAGTTTTTGCGGGGTGAGACCGCCAGCAAAGACTTCCCCTGGCCAGCAATCTGAACAGATGGGGGCTTTGGACACAGCACCATGGCATGCGTTCCCCAAAGTCTGACCAGGGTCCCCTTGTAACTTCTTGTGCGGGAGTGTGAGTCCAACAGAGCCTCCCCCCTCAACCTAATTCTCTCCCTCCAGGCTGAAGCAATGGGTGCCCTTAGGTGAGGGAGAAGTCCTGTTCTTTGCTGGGCAGTCAATAGCTGGTTCCTTGGTGGCCAGAGGGGACCTTGCCCCTGTGGCTCCATCACAGAGGGAGCACTTCAGCCTCCCCAATCCCTAGGGAAGTGAGGCCAGCAGGTAAAGACCAGATTTCTGCACTTTGCTTTGCCTGAGGGCAAATAATTCCTAGAGATCCCTTTAAGGAGGGGTGTTCTGATCCCTTTAAGAGGGAGTGGGTCACAGCTAAAGGACTATAAAAGTCCAGCTTTCTTTATTCCCCCACTCCCGGGGGCTTCCTATGATGGGAGAGGAGGGGGCAAGTGCTACAGCCTAACTTAATTGGTGCCCTGGTGTCCCTTCCCCAGAGAGCTGTGCCCTTCAGCTTATCCTGTGGGGCTGAGGGGCCAGGTGGCTC
Source organism: Graphiurus murinus (assembly GCA_004027655.1). Lineage (NCBI taxonomy): Eukaryota > Metazoa > Chordata > Mammalia > Rodentia > Gliridae > Graphiurus > Graphiurus murinus. The sequence goes on from PVLC010005140.1 coordinate 18,492, forward strand.
AGTAAGTGTTCCTGGGTCCTAGAATCCAGGTACTCCGGGGTGGGGGAGGGAAGGAGCTGCCCACTCCCAGAAAAGAAAGTGAGACCTCGGCATGGATTGGAGGAAAAAGTGGTCGCTGTCACCACCGCGGGGACTGCACTGCCCGTTGGGGTGCCTTGCCGGGTGCCAGGTGACTGGATCTGAGGGCAGGCAGTCTGCAGGGACTGCAGCGGGCAGAAGGGGGAGGTGCCTGGCTGCTGGACTGGGGAGGACGGAGCTGCGAGAGTCTGTCCCCGCTGTCGGTCTGGTTGTACGCGGTGGGGGAGGGGTGTGCAGCGTGTTCTTTCTGGCCCTGGATATTTTCCTCCCTGCATCGCCCTCTCCCTGCTCTCTTGCTCTGAGGCAGTTAACCCTTCTCGATGGGTCTGGGTCTGGAGGTACCTGGATAGAGAGCCCCTGCCTGGCCATAGGGAGGGGTGACTGGAGCCCTGACAACAGATCCATTCCTCTTTTTTCCTTTTCTTTCTTCTTCTTTTTTTCTTTTTTTTTCCGGTACAGGGGATTGAACCCAGGGGCATTCTACCTCTGAGGTACACCTTTAGCCCTATTTTTTATTCTTTATTTTTGAAACAGGGTTTCACTAGGTTGCAGAGGGCCTCCCTAAGTAGCTGAGGCTGACCAAGAACGTGCCATCCTCCTATTTCAGCCTCTCAAGTACTGGGATTACAAGCGTGTGTCACCACGCCCAGCATTCCTCTTTCTAGACCAAGCAGCAAACTCTTTTCAGTGGGGGACCTGTGGGCTGCTGGACTGCCAGGGAGAGGAAAGATGATGGGCCCCAGGCACTGAGATACCCCCCCCACACACACTCTATGGAGTAGAGTCAACTGGGGAGCATCCATCCATTCAGGAAAGACTGGAGGAGCTGAGGAAAGCAGGAAGAGGTAGAGCCCTTTCCATCTGTGGAAGTCTGTGGACTGGGAAGGAAGGCAGGCCCAGGTACACAGGTCTCTGGAAGTGGGGTGAAGGAGGAAAGGAGAGGCTGAGAGTCCCTGTGGGGGATTGGCAGGCTATGTAGCTCCTGGCTTCTTGACCAGCTTTAAAAAGCAATGGGTGAAAGGGAACCCAGGGATAGATCAGTGGGCTGACTTAGGAAGAACACCAAGAGCCTTTAGCCAGCCTGTGTCTCAGAACCCTAACCCACTGAGCCAGAGCCTCCCGAGGCAAAGGAGACAGCCACCCATGCGGGAGGCTCCTCTGGCTGCTGAGCAGGCTGGGCAGGATGGGGAGCTGGAGTGGGCTCTGCCTCCTCTCCAGCCAGGATCCCCCTCCTCAAATAAGACAACTCTTTTCCTCCTACCCAGGACCACTGGATCTTTACCCACAGATGCCATGGAGAAGTCTGCTCAGAACCTCACTCAGCCATTTCCCAGGCTGAGCGTGTGATTCCTGCCACTTGGGTCTCCTTCCCTATGACCAGGTACATTTCTCTTCTGACCCCCTCAGCCTTAATTCCATCCAGCTCATTATTGGGGAATGAAGCAGCTGCCAAGGTCAAAGACTGGGTTATTCCATCTCTTCCCTCTGCCTAAGACATGGCTTAGCTCTAGTGGCTACTCCTGCTGTTACCCTTTACTGTCAATCTCTGATGAAAGGTAGTTGCTACCACAGGACATGGTCATCGACTGCGACAGGGAGAGGGGGGATTTTGTGAGGTAGAGAGTAAAGCTGGCCTGTTATGTGTTAGGGGAGAGGGGAAGCTGGGAATCCTTGTCCAGGGAGACTCGGAAAAGGGAGAAATCTTTTAGTGTCCTACTTTTATAGGTTTGGGGATTGTGCTTTCCCCTACAGGTGGGAGAAAGGCAGTTGTCCTAGTTGAACCTGGCACTTTGAGAAGTTTCTATGCCATGGTCTTAGTAGGTGCTTCTTTTAAACATGTTCCCCCCAGATAGCTAAGTCAGTCTGGGCCCTCTGGACCATTTGGAGGAACTGTTTTGTTTTTGTTTTGGTTTTTTGGGGGAGTGGATATTTCCCAGTCATAGTGATGGCAGTCCTGATTGTCCTAAAGGCTGCCTGAGTGATAGCTTGAGTCCCCAGGTCTGGGAAAGGCTGGGCACGTGTGTGGATCAGGAGGAGCCCCTCTGCCATACTCCAATGCTGGATTTTTCCTGCTTGTCCAGGCAGACTCAGCACTCTGGGCTCTTCTCTCTTCTGCCCAAGGCGTTCCAGGGCCCAGCCCCTCCCAGTGCTGCTCCCAGTGCTCTGGTGACTTTACCCTTTCTGCGGCTGTTCCTTTTACCTCCCAAAGCTCCCCTCCCCCGCCTGAAATGGAAATGAGGCTTTGTTCAGGGGTGGACTCAGCTTTTCTCAAGAACCTACTGTGTGCATTTCCAGCGCCTGTTGAAGTCGTGTGTGTGCCCTGATGCCTAGAGGTGATCAGGACACGGCCTCTAGGTGCACCTCACAGGGACCTCCCACTCATCTGTCTGACTTCGGGCTGCTGTGCCCACCCACCCTGCTGACCCCTCCAGCGTGCTCGGGCTTGGAAAGGCATGTCCCTTGGGTGTGAGAGACAGCCACAGCATTCGGTGAATAGGGGGAAGCCAGGTAAGTGACTACACTTAGTCCCATCCAGGCTTGGGGACGCGAAGGAGGGAGTCCGGCCACGCCTGTGAGGCTACCCGCCCTCTTCCCCCTCCCCCGGAGAGCTCTGATGTTCCCCTGCGGTGGTGGAAGAGGGTGTGTGGGTGTCAAGGACTCAGACCGGGCTCTGCTGTCAGCTGGAAATGGATGAGGGTTCCACGCTCGGTTTCTAAAGAGGGTGAATTGGGAGCTGGGGCGGGGGGCAGTAGGTGAAGGGCAGAAAGAGGAAAAAGAGATGCGGGTGAGGGGTTACCGAGCCAGGACCGACCTTGCTTGAAAGGAAAGGAGACGTGGCAGGCAGGGAAGTCGGAAAGATGAGGCAAGGGCGGGAGGGGCTTCTCAGCAGTCGGGGCCCTTTAGCTGGAGTCTGGGGCCCATTCTGCAGGAAAGGGGGTTTGTTCTCGCTTGATTTTCGGCCGGTCTTTCCGAGGTTCTGCCCTGGGGGCAGCAGCCTCCGGTGAGGGTGGGGTGTTTCTCGGCCCGCCGTTTTCTCCAGCGAGTGCTGGAGAAAAGGATAGGAAGGAAGAGGGATATAGAGGGGTGACGGTCAGGGAGGGGGCGAGATAAGATTTCTCGGGGGGGAGGGCTGCAGCTGGGGGCTTGAGGCTCCAGGGTCGGGTCACCATGGGATACGGGCTCAGGCTCTGGAGACGAACAGAAAACCCAGAAGCCGGCAAAGAAAATCACCCCCGCCACCACCCTTGGCACCGTACCCCTCCCCCCAAGCCCCACCACTCCCCGCACCGCCTCCCCCGGCCGCCTCGTGCTGCCCCCTGCGTTGGGACGACCGACCCACCGTTCTGATTGGTCGGAGACCGGGAGGGGGAGCCGAGGGCCGGATTGGCTGGCAGGGCCAGCGCAGGGCGGGGCGGCTGATTGGCGGAGCTGGCTGAGGGGCGCGCCGCTGATTGGCTAGGGACGAGGAAGCAGGAAGGAGGGCGGCGGAGGCTCTGCTCTCGGGGAGTTTGTGGGGGAACCGCGAGCGGCGTAGCGGATCCCGGAGCCCGGCCCCCGCCGCCCGCCAGTCCGGCTGCCTGCCCCGCCCGTCCGGCCTCCGCCGTCCGCCCGCCCCGGCCAGGCGCGCCCGCCCCCCCGACGGCCCCGCCCGGCCGCGGCCCCCGCTCCGCCCGCCCGGCCGCGGCCCCCAGGAGGAGGCGCTGACGCAGCAGCGTGGAGCCCGGGAATTGAGCGCCCCCGGGGGGTTCCAGCCTCCGGATTCTAGCCCGGCCAGGGCCTGCGGGCGCCCTGAGCCGCGCCGTCCGCGCCGCCAGTCCTGGTGAGCTAGGGGCCGGGGTCGAGGAGGGGGAAGGGGCGAACGGGCGGGAGCGAGCGGGCGAGGTAGGCGGACGAGCGAAGCGGAGAGGACCGGCCGCCCGTCAGCGCGCCCCACCGAGCGCGCCGCGCCGCCGCCCCCGCCAGTCCGGGCAAGGGACGGACGGACGACGCGAAGCAGGTGCGGCGGCCCGCCCGCTCTCACCGCCTCCCTCCCCCGGGTCCGGCGCCACGGTCCCGCCATCGGGGAGCACGGCGCACCTCGAGGTGACAACCCCCGGGGGCTGCCCGCCTCGCAGGCCGGGGGCGGGGTGGGTGGCGGCCGCAGGGTGGCAGCTTGGCCGGGTGGCGGTAGCGCTGGCGTCCCGGACTGCGGAGAGCGGGAGGACGCCGGTCGTTTCCTCGCCGCGGCGGAGCCGGCTCGCCTCCGAGTGCGCGGGCGGCGAGGCCCCCGCCGCGCCCCCTCCCCCATCGCGGTCCCCGAGGCCAGGGGCCGCGGCCGGGGGCGGCGCCGCGGGATTGCCCGCTGGGGTGGAGGGCGCTCTCCAGCTCTGGGAGCTGACCGGTTATTGCTGGGGGGGGGGGGGCGCAGGGGATGGGGGCCGCGCGGTAGCGGTGTATAGTGTAGACCCGATCCGATCCTGCTGGAAGGAAGGGAGGCGCCGAAGACGGAAGGGGACAGGTTCGAAAAGCGAGTGTGGGCCGCGGGAGGCCCGGCGGGGACCGTGCGGGGCGGCGGCCGAGTCCGAGGTAGGGCGGGGGGAATCGAAGTTGTCAGACCGCCTCCAAGTGACAGCGGGACCCTGTGCCCGCGGCTCGGCCTGGTCCTGTTCTGCCCGTCCCACCGCCTCTCCTCCCGGGCCGGGGGCCGGGTCAGGTCGGGCCCAAGGGGCCCTCTCGGCAGTGAAGCGCCGGACAAAGGCGACGCCCGAGCGGGCACAGGTAGTGGCGTCGGGGAGGGGAGCACGTTCAGGGCACCCACCCTGAGGGGTGGGTGGCCGACGCGACCGGACTCTGCCCCGGGGACTGCGGGGGGCCGGGACGTCCGCCTGGAGGAGCTGCGGCACTAGCTCTCAGCTCCAGCCCCTGATCGCCTCGAGGCTCTAGAAAGAGTGGGGTCGACTTGGCTAAGGCGGAGGGGCAGGGGTGGGGATGCGCGCCGTGCGCCCTGGCCCGTGGCACCAGGCTAGTGGACTCACCCAAGTGACAGTCCCATGAGCCACTCCAGAGCCTGCCAGCTATGAGGGGCTCTTAGCAGGCAGTGTGTGTGTCTAGGCAGAGGTTTAACTACACCGGGGGTGTCTCCTAGTCACCTATTGTAGTTTTAAGATGCAGAAGATTAGTTGGATTGGGACTAGGATTTGGATTCCTCCACAGTTGCCTTCAGCACTTTTTCTTAGTTAAAAAAGGCACCCTATAGGGAAATGAAAAACTGAGTTTATAGATCCAGGCACAAATATAATGATGAAATAAAATAAGGCTTGCAGTCCTCCTTCTCCTTTGTGCCACCTGAGGTGCCCCTCCCTACCCTCCTCACCTCTGTCTTCCTCAAAAAGAAGAAAAGGGCTTAAGAGAAACCACATGTCTTAGAGGGACACCACTGTCCTTGGCCAGCTGGAGGACACAGGAACCATTGGCTCAAGCTTTGAGTGTTTCTAACCCCACCAGCGATCAGCTCTAGGCTGGATGCTGTTTATCCATTTGTTTGAAAAAACGACTCAGACCTCTTGTAATCATTCCTGTGACCGTACTCCTAAAGGATTTGGGATCACAACGATAGAGATGATAGTCAAGGCTGTTTAGAATGTGGACTTTTGCTGAGAATCTGTTCTCAGAGTCGCACGTCAGTGGGCTGGTTAGGAGCTGCTTTCAGCTGTGGTTGGCTATAAGCCCATCCTGGGAGAGCTGCTTGTCAGCCACACAGGCTGGTAGGGCATGGAGTTAGTTCATGGCACCCCTACCCCTATCCCCAGGAGGGTCTAGACCCTAGCCTGGGTGGAATGGAGGCACGTAGGAAAGGGAGAGATTACTGTATGCAGGAGACTAAAGTTTGTCCTGAGAGAATTTAATTGTATGTCTGAAATCCAGAGAAGGCTGAAGAATCACAAGTTTTATATGCCTTCTGTGGGTCATCATGGTATGTGATTTCTTTTGGTGGTAGTAAGAAAGGGTGACCTGGTCTGGCTAGTGGAATGTGAAGGGAAGTTACCAAAATAACATTGCTCCCTTTGAGAGGGCTCTTACCTGGCTGGAGACTTCATGCCAGTCAGAGCAGTGTTTAGGAGGGCTGGCTCTAGGGAGTTGAGCCAGTGGCGAAGTTGTCTTTTTGACATTGCCTTTTTTTTCTTCCTCATTATTGCCCTGCTATTCCCATGTCAGGCTTTTGTTTTCAGGGCCTCCTTTCCCCTCCTGCTTCCTTTGGCCCTCTTGATCCAGTCTGTACACAACTACCAGATCATTCTTCCTAAAGCATGGCTTCCTCATGTCACTTCATTACTCATAAAATTCCACTGGCTCCCCTTTTCCTGCAATCCATAGACTGTTCCTTAAACTCTTCTCTAACCATGCCATGCACTTTTGTCTCCTTGTACCTTTGTTTCTGTGGCTCCCACCCTCTCCTTTCCGCCCATTTGTCTCACTATTGCTGAGGCCACTCCAGGCCAAAGTCATCTACCCTTGAGCTTGGAGAATTTTCTAACATGGTATCTTCTTGAGTAGTTTTGTGGGTTGGAAGTTTCTCAAGGACAGGAACAATATGAGTGTTAAACCTTTCTGTGTATGTGTTTGGATATTCTAGTATTTCTCATAGAGTGCTATGCACATCGTTTTTGTTGAATGAATAAATGCAGTTGGCTGCCGAGTTGGGTAGGAACAGAAGGGAAACCTTTCCTCTGGTTTCTCCAGAAATACTCAGTATGGAGTCCTGGGGGTTTCTGAACTTTTAACAGCATATAGATATGGCATGTTTAGAGGGCTCTGGTCTGAGAAATTTAGCTGCTGTTCTTGGTATTTCTTCTGCTGAAGTTAGTCCTGTGGATTGCTCACATGACACCATATAGACATGAATTAGAAAAGGGCTGGAATCCTGTTTTCCTCCTACCCCACCAGACTGTTCTCTGCCCGGCTTTGCTGTTCTTATGCAATTTTCCTTGTTGTCCATGCTAAATGAATCCATATGTTTTATCTCTTCTCAATCCGGGTGTAAATGAAGGAGAAAACACAATTTTGAGAACAGAAAGGAAATATCCTGGGTCTGGCCCATGGATGGGACTTGTAGGGTTTGTTTCATAGGAGGTGCTTTTGGGGGCATTACTGACAATGGAGGCATGATCAGCCCCATATTGGAAAGGAAAGGAAAGCTACAGTTCCAGCTCTCTGAGAACTTCATTTTTGTTCACTATTAACCCTGGACCATGGGGAAAATGGGAAAGAGGAGTGGTAACTGGTTTGAGGTTAGACAGTGAAAAAATATTCTGCATCCATTCCCTTTCCCCCATACCACCCTTTTGTGCCCCAGTTTGATGATTAATGGACCAGCATTTCCCTTCCAAGCAGGAAGGCCACCCCTCACAGTTGCCATGGCAATGCAGACCGCTCCCCCGTCAATTAAAAAAAAAAAATCTCTACTACTTCTCTCCTCCTTTTACAGTAGCAGGAGAAAGCTACCTCAGAATGCCTCTTCTGGGCACTCTCCTCAGCTACTCATGCTGTTTTCTCCATGTATCCTAGAACAGGGTCCTTCCTATCTTAAGAAGGTTGCCTGTGTTTCTTCACTGTGAGCAAATTATGCCCCTTTTGGAGAGAAAATTCCAGTTTATTTATTCATTTGCAATACAAATTAAAAACCAGAAAGCCCTCCTCTCTCTTTTCCTTTTGGGTTAGAAAAAAATGCCCTCCACCCTCTCTCCAACATTCAGAGGGCTGAGGTAGGGACATTTACCCATCCATAAAGGAAATGTCAGTAGACCTAGACAGGATTCAACCTCTTAGCATACATACTTCAAATTGGAGTTCTGTGGGGATTTGCAAATTTTTTGTTTTCATTCCTCCCCATCTGTCTGTCCCAGAATCTAGAATTTAAGAGGACTTAACTGTTTTCATTTTATCTGTTCTTATTCTTCTTGGCCTTGGTCTGCCAACATCTGGCCTCAGCACCCTGTCGCAAGGTGAGTCATTAAGGAGGAAAAAAATCTTAAGGAAAAAGTTTCTGGAGTTGAGAAGTAGCCTGTGTTGAACTAAGACTGCCAGCCTAAGCTGCTGAGTTTATGGAGCATTATACGAACAGTCCAGACATTAAAGGGACTCCTTTTTATGAATGGGTTGTGAAGAATGTAAATAAAGCAGCATCTCTCAATGGGGAAGCATTTTACATAAGCAGTACTACCCCGACCCAAGTATTTATGGGAATTTGCTAGCACAGTCTGGCAAGGCTCACTTCCTTTGTGAATTTGCCATCGTGCCTGGGAACTTTGGAGGGACAAGGAGAATGTACTTCATTTCTGAGGGTGCAGCCCCTGCACTCCTGCTCTGCTGGTCTCCCTGGACCAGCTCAGGGCCAAAGTGCCCTTTAACACCAAAAAACTGGAAAAATACCATGTGTAGTCGAGAGAGCACTTGAAGATTAGAAGAAGAGGCTGCTGACACCTGGGATCCTGAAATTCTGCAGCTCCTGGTCCCTCAGGATCCTTAGACCTCCTCAGGACAGGGCCCGGGAGGTCCTGGATCATGAAATCCTGCATGGTTTTATGGGAGGCACCTAACTGGAGTAATATGGACTGGTTTGAATTTCAGCTCCTTTATGGTTCCTCAGCCCACCTCCTGGTTCTGCCACTAATGAGCAGTAAAATGACTAAAAGGGAGATGGGAGAAAAAGCAGCAGCAGTGGGCCGCAGACGGCCTGCTCAGGGCCAGTGGGCCTGACGTCGCCCTCCGCCTCACCTAGTATTGGCTGCCCTTGCTTCCAGTGAGGGTGGGGGTTTCTTGCCTCAGGCCACTTGGTCTGAAGCTCCGGAGATCAGAGGTCTGTGGGCTTTGTGAACAGGCCTCAGGGTGCAGCTACATCCACCACTTCCTGTTGTATTCTGGGAGACTGGTCATTAGATTCTACTTTCCCCAGTAGGAAATACCTGCAAGGTTTTTTATTCACCTGACACAGTATCCCCCACACAAAAATAGCATGTCCTTGAGATTTTCTGCAGGCCTGATCCAGCAGGAGAAAAAATGGGTTTCTCTCAGCCTTGGAAATGTGAATTTGGAACTTAACTTCCAAGGTACCATGACCAAGTTATCTGAATTTTTTTAAAAAGTGACTTTTCTTAGTTAACAGTATCAATGTGTGGTAGGGACTTTGGTCTAATCTTTTTTCTTGCCTCAGTTCCTTTTCCTGTGGGCTGGGAAGGAAAGATGGGTTGACCCCCCCCCCCCTTGTCTTTCTTGGGGAAAGAGTTGGGATTTGGCATCTATCTGCCTTTTATGTGGCCCCAAGGATCTCATAGACTCCCTATCTCTGTCCACACAGCTTTTTCAGTTTCTTGCCACAGAAGAGAGGGTACTCTTCTCCAACTCTAGCTACCTGAGTGAAATTTTGGGGATAACTCAGTTTGTTAATCACGGTCCCATGTGGCTGGGTGGTTTATATGTGAATTTTAGAGGATCTTTGTAAGAATCATGGGAAAGTTATCATTAGGGTGCCACTAATGCTAAAAGATCCTGACAAGTGTGCCCCAAGGAAGGATGGAGTCACATTTCCGCTATGGCCAACATCTGTTGGGCCCTTCATAGTAGGGAGGAGTGTCCCCTGCTTTGTGCCTGCAGCAACTTACAGTTTGGACAGAATGTAGAAAATAATTCTAAAATGGAGAAATGATTATAAGAGATGACTTTAAGAGAAAATTGAAAATACTGGGACTAGCCGGGCGTGGTGGCGCACGCTTGTAATCCCAGCATTCGGGAGGCTGAGACCGGAGGATCCAGGTTTGCGGCCAGCCTCAGCTACCTAGTGAGGCACTCCGCAACTTAGTGAGACCCGGTTTCAAAATAAAGAATAAAAAATAGGGCTGGGGGTGTAGCTCGGAGGTAGAATGCCCCTGAGTTCAATCCCCAGTACCACAAAAAAAAAAAGAAAAGAAAATACTGGGACTTACTTGCCCCCAAAGAGAGGTAGCTAAGGGGCAGTTACTATGTCTATGCACAGTAAAGTAGTCTGGAGTGTAATAACCAGTTTTTAATCTTCATTGCAGTCTGAGCCGAAGGAAGGGGATTTTACCTGGGGCAAGAGACACACAGTGATGCTCTGAGATAGATTATAGACTCCTTTTCTGGATTTATTATAAACTCTGAACAGCATATCTTTGGAGCCTTTACCACTTTTTAGGACACAAAAATAGGTTTGTTGCAGCTGAAATTGGTGGTACATGCCTATAATCCCAGCATTTGAGAGGCTGAGACAGGAGAATCACAGGTTAGAGGCCAGCCTCAACAACAAAATGGGTTTGTTTCAAAAGTGCATGTGGGAGTTTATTTGGAACCTGGAGCAAACTTTTCTGTAGAAGTAATTCTTAAAATTATGTTTCCTGGCCAGTCCATAGATAACATTTATTTATTTATTTATTTATTTATTTATTTATTTATTTTTTGCGGTACTGGGGGTTGAACTCAGGGGCATTCTAGCTCCGAGCTATACCCTCAAGCCCTATTTTTGTGTGTGTGTGTGGTACTGGGGATTGAACTCAGGGGCATTCTACCTCCGAGCTACACCCCAAGCCCTATTTTTTATTCTTTATTTTGAAACCGGGTCTCACTAAGTTGCGGAGTGCCTCACTAGGTAGCTGAGGCTGGCGGCGAACCCGGATCCTCCAGTTTCAGCCTCCCGAATGCTAGGATTACAAGCGTGCGCCACCACGCCCGGCTTAAGCCCTATTTTTTATTCTTTATTTTGAAACCGAGTCTCACTAAGTTGCGGAGTGCCACACTAGGTAGCTGAGGCTGGCCGTGAACCTGGATCCTCCGGTCTCAGCCTCCCAAATGCTGGGATTACAAGCGTGCGCCACCATGCCCAGCTCATAGATGACATTTAAATGGAGTATATCTTCAATTCCTTTGAGGTGAAAATTCAGGTAAAACTAGTAATACAGTGGAATAGTGACAATTAAAATGAGAAAAAAAAAAGTTGAATGTGCAAGTTATCTCAAGTGTTAGTCTGCCAACCAGTAGCTGTCCTGTGAGGCCCTAGATAGAGGCAGAATGAGACAATGTGTGAGTGTGGGCTTTTTTTTTTTTTTTTTTTTTAACAGTACTGGGAGTTGAACTCGGGCATTCTACCTCCGAGCTATCCCCCCAGCCCTATTTTTTATTCTTTATTTTAAAACCAAGTCTCATTAAGTTGCGGAGTGCCTCACTAGGTAGCTGAGGCTGGCCGCGAACCTGGATCCTCCGGTCTCAGCCTCCCAAATGCTGGGATTACCACGCCCGGCTGAGTGTGGGCTTTGGGACAGATACCTACCTGGATATCCTGCCTCTGTTCTCCTTCACAGTAGCAGTGTGGCAAGTTATTTTAACTCCTTGTACCTGTTTCATTGTCCTTACGATGAGATGATAACTACTACCTCACAGGGCTGTTGTGCAGGTAGATGAGATGGTGAGTGTAATGTGCCAGGGGTGGTGCTGGGTACAGAGCAAGTATCTGAGATGTGGTACTGTTTCAGTAAAGGGAGGCCACCGTAGTTGAACTGAGTTCCCAGCCCTGCTTACGTAGGGAACTTGGAGACTAACAGTACTAACTCTGGTTCTTTGCAGCCAATTTACCTTCAATATATGTAACATTCTTTGTCTTGACACAAGTGTGCCTAGCACTGCACTCATTCATTTAATGGTTTGTGGGTAATAAGCGGAATGTTTTCTTGAGGTAGTTGAGTGAGTTGGGGAGAGCAGAGAGAATGATAGTGAAAGAAGGTTGTGCTGTGAAAATAAGAGTGATTTCCCAAAAAAACCCTATTGGACCAAGTAACCTTAGTGGATTAAGTTGAAGAAGCATAGTGAACTCCTGGTGATGGGGCAAAGTTTGGGAGTTGGAGGACTCTTGGCCTGAGCCCAAGTGGTGCTGTTAGTCTAGGTTAGAAATATTATACAGGCTGGCCTAGTATGGTGGTGCATGCCTTGTAATCTGAATGACTTAGGAGGCTGAGACAAGAGGATCATAAGTTTGAGGCCAGCCTGGGCAATTAAGGGAGACGCTGTCTCAAAAACAGTAAAAAGGACTGAGGCTTTTTTTGCAGAGCACCGCTGAGTTCAATCCTTAGTACTAAATAAATAAAATAAAAATGATGTACAGAGTTAAGCATCCCTAATCCAAAGATTTTGAATCCTCAAATGGTGCTCAAAAAGTTTTGGCTTTGCCTTTTGAGGCTGAGACAGAAGAATTACAGGTTTGAGGACAGCCTCAGCAACATAGCGAGACTCTCAGCAACCTAACAAGACTTTTTCAAAAAAAAAAAGTTTTTTTTAAAGGACTGGGGATGCCGGTTGTGGCGGCACATAACTTGTAATCCCAGTACTTGGGAGGCTGAGACAGGAGGATCACAGGTTTGCAGCCAGCCTCAGCAGCTTAGTGAGGTCATTTGCAACTTAGTGAGACCCTGTTTCCAAATAAAGAAAGGACTGGGGATGTAGCTCAGATATAGAACCCCCCTGGGTTCAGTTCAGTTTCTAGTACCACAAAAAAGAGGTTTCAGATTTTTACATTGAGAATACACAGCTGGTAAAGTTTTTGCCATATTTCAAAATTTGAACACTCCTAGGTCCAAGCATTTTGGATAAGGGATTCTCAACCTGTGTAGGGTAGGGCTAGTGGGCAAACATATTCATTCATTCAACAAGCTCTAGTGAGGCACTCCGCAACTTAGTGAGACTCGGTTTCAAAATAAAGAATAAAAAATAGGGCTGGGGGTATAGCTCGGTGGTAGAATGCCCCTGAGTTCAATCCCCAGTACCACAAAAAAAATTAAAAATAAATAAATAAATAAAGCCTGTAATAGGATTTAGGGTAAGGAAGGCAGAGCCCACCTGTCCCCATAGAGTTTGCATCATGTTGGGGTGGCACCTAGCTAGTTAATTGAGAGATGATTGGGTTGAATGCCACTCACTGGTGTGTCTGCTTTTTGAATTGCTCTTGCTAGTGAACCATTTTGAAGGCCTAGTCTTCAGTCTTGTTCTTCAGGAAGGGTTCACTCAGGAAGTAAGTACACCATTGAGAAGGTCTGGGGCAGAGCACCCATCCTGGCCCCAGGGCAGTCTTCTGTTCAATACTGAGAGAGCACCTCTGGTCTTAGCAAGCCATCTTGGGAATATAAGTGTTGGTTCCTGGAGTATTCTGGTAGGTGTGGGTTTTTGTTGTGGTGCTGGAGATTGAGCCCAGGGCTTCACACTTGCTAGGCAAGTGCTCTCTCTAAGCTGCATCCTCAGCACTGTCTAGGTGATTGAATTGACATGCATCCTTTGCTGCTCCTGGGCAAGTGCACAGGACAGGTTGGTGAGCTGTTGGCATGTTTTTCGAAGGATGATATGGCAGTGGCATGAAGTTTCCCCTTGGTTTGCTGAGGGTGTGTTCCTGAATTTGGGGGTGCCCTATCCCCCTTCTTGTTTTTTTTTTCCCTTATTATCAACTGCTCAGAGCAAACAGGTCCTATCTCAGGCTTTGATTTGCTTCTGACCCAGCCTAGAATAATCCTCCAAGTGGGTGAATCTGGAGAAAGTAACATTTCTTTGCTATAAGACTTCAGCCTTGGTCTTTTGCCCTTTCCTGCTTCCCAGGGTCTGTGAATGCTGCCTTCTCTACTTGGCTTTTGTTCCCACAGTATACCTAATATGAAGTAGGCCCCCAAAAAACATGAATGAAGTCCGGGCTCAAATGTTCCCTCTGCGAAGCTCTCGGTCAAGCTCTGCACCCTCCATCACAGCCTTGTCACATTCTCTTCTACCAGTTTCTCAGTCTTTTGTGTTTTCTTCAGCCTTTAGTCTGGTACATATAGGAGAGAGGGGGAAAGAATGGGCTTGTATTGAGCACCTACCATGTACCAGGCAGTCTGATAGGCACTTTGCATGCATGTTTATTTAGCTTAATCCTCACAACAATCATGCCCTTGGCCAAACCCACAGTGGCTTCCAGCCCTTTGTGGGTCTCACTTTTGTTGTTCGGGGGCCAGCAAATGTTGGCTGAATAGGCAAAGATCACAAGAGGTGCCATAAGTAGTGGGTGCTCTGGCTTAGCTGGGCTAACACCTGCAGACACAGATCTGCCTCCTATGAACAGGAGTTGTGCACTGCACCAGGAAGAGCTAGGGGAAGGCAGATCACCTAAAAAGTAGGGACATAGACCTTTAAAGAAAGCCTCTAGCCAGGAGTGGTGGTACACATCTGTAATTCTAGTACTTGGGAGGCTGAGACAGGAGAACCACAGGCTGGAGAACACCTTGTGATAACTTAGACCCTGTTTCAGAAAAACAAAAAGGACTGGGAGTGTAGCTTGAAGGTAGAACGCCCCTGAGTTCAATCCCAGTAAGAGTATGCGCATGCATACACACACTCCCTAAAGACTAGTTTATATTGCATGTGCTTACCTTCCAGTTTTTCAGAGCTTCTTAAAATGGAATACTGTGGTATGACTAAAATACAGTGCTCTGCCCACTACCCTTGCTCAGGGATTGTGTTATATGTAGAAACTTGTAGGTTCAAGGATTAGGGTTTGGTAGTTTATGCTCTGTCCTCTTATCTCGTCCACTCTCAGCCCCTACCTGTTGGAAAGGCCCTGCCTCAAAACTACGGAATCGAGAAGATTCCACAACTTAGGAAGGGTGTTACTACCTTCCTGAACTTGCATTTTTCACTTACTGTGAAGGAGGCTATAGTCTAAGTTAGAATTCTCTCTCCTCACTGGGATCTGTTGTCTTTATGGTTGCAGGAGGTGGAATGTTTAGCTTTGACTCTGAAGCTAGAAGTAAGTGGAGGTTCTGGACCCTTGAGTGTAGCCCTGGGCCCATAGATCTGGGTTCTCCTGCTGGGGTGGGGACAGTGGTCAGGCATAGCCAAAGGTAGGACCTGGCTGCAGGGTTGGACTGGTTGATGCACCAGTTCCTACCTGCATGGGATGGTTCTGAACCTTCTCTGCATGACTGCTCCTGCCTGCCTGGGATCCCAGAGTCCTCAGGGTGATGAATGAGGATCGGGTGGTCTGATAAGCCATAGGCAGTATTAGTATGGGCATGGGGAGCCCAGCTCTTCAAATGACCACTAGATCTAAGGGTACTCAAAAACAAGCCTATGCAGGTGAGAATGTACCACAGTGGTAGAGCACTTGCCTATGACAAATGAGCCCTGGATTCAATTCTGAGTGGGAAAAAAGCCTGTGTCCAGATGGGTCTGGCCACTTCCCTTTGGTTGAACATATGCTTCCTGCCCAGGTGTTTCTAGGATCCAGCTTGGTTGGAGAGTGAAGTGCCTGCAGCAAGTGAGGGTGAGTGGGTACCAAAGAGGGAGTGGGGTTGTGGCCAGGGCCAGTGCTCTTTTCAGGGACAATAACCAGGCTTGGAGCTCTGTACTGCCATAGCTGAGACTTCTGCTTTTTGTGAAGCCTTAGTCAGATGTTGGTGCAAGCTGAACATATGCCTTCTGCCCCTATCCTGGATCTGGCAATGCCTTTGACCTCTAAAGAACTCACTTTTGGAAGCGTGGTTCTGAGTTTGTTAGGCTATAGTTTCTGCCCCTTACCTCTTGTATTGTCAATGGAGCTCCCCTCCACCCCCAACACACACAATTCACCCCACAGTGGCTCTGCAAGGAAACAGGAGCCATCTTTCCTCTGGGTAGACATTTGGGTATTCTTAGTTGGAAAAGTTACAGAGCATAGTTGGGTGCTTCTTGGCCTAAGTTGCCCTAGGCTCCTGCTGTGTGGAATCTACAGGCACTGCCTCCTCTTTCTCTGGGACCTGGAGGGAGGGAAAGGATGCTGCTGGTCTGCTGATTCCTGCTCTCTGCTAGACTTCTGCACAGTGACATTCTTGCCACCACCTCTTTTGGTATATCCATTTTGTTTTATTAATTATTACTATTTTTTGCGGTACTGGGGATGGAACCCAGGGGCATACTACCGCCAAACTACACCTCCAGCCCTATTTTTTATTCTTTATTTTGAAACAGGGTCTCACTAAGTTGCAGAGAGCCTCACTAAGTAGCTGAGCCTGGTGGGCCGCAAACACAGATCCTCCTGTGTTAGCTTCCCAAGTATGGGGATTACATGTGTGTGCCACCATGCTCAGCTTTACTTTATTTTATACTGGGGATTGAACCCAAGGGCATTCCACTGCCTAGCTACACATCTAGCCTTTTAAAAATTATTCATTTATTTATTTATTTATTTTTGCAGTACTGGGAATTGAACTCAGGGGCATTCTACCTCTGAGCTATACCCCCAGCCCTATTTTTTATTCTTTAATTTTGAAACAGGGTCTCCCTAAGTTGCGGAGTGTCTCACTAGGTAGCTGAGGCTGGCTAGGTAGCTGAGGCTGATCCTCTGGTCTCCACCTTCCAAATGCTGGGATTACAAGCATGCGCCACCATGCCCAGCTATTTATTTATTTATTTTTGTGGTACTGGGGACTGAACCCAAGGGCATTCTGCTTCTGAGCTACACCCCCAGTCCTATTTTATTGTTTATTTTGAAACAATATCTCACTTAGTTGAGGAGGGCCTTGTGTTGCTGAGGTTGGCCACAAACCTGTGATTCTCCTGTCTCAGCCTTCCAAGTTCTAGAATTACAAGTGTGTACCCTCACGCCTGGCTATTTTTATTTTTTTAATTTTAAAACGGGGTCTTGCTGAGTTACTGAGGGTGGCCACAAACCTACAGTCCTCCTTTCTCAGCCTTCCAAGTACTGGGATTACAGGAATGCGCTACTTTGCCCAGTTGGTATATCCATTTTATTTTATTATTTACTTATTTATTTTCAGTACTGGGGATTGAACTCAGGGGCATTCTACCACCGAGCTATACCCCCAGCCCTATTTTTTATTGCTTATTTTGAAACAGGGTCTCACTAAGTTGCAGAGTGCCTCACTAGGTAGCTGAGGCTGGCCGAGAACCTGGTTCCTCCGGTCTCAGCCTCCCAAATGCTGGGATTACAAGCGTGCGCCACCATGTCCAGCTGGTATATCCATTTTAGATGACAGATCTGAAGTTCAGAGAAGTTAAGAATATTGCCGGTGAGGAGCACAGCCAGGGCTTATTTTTATATTTTTGCTGTATTGGGGATAGAACCCCAATACACATGCTAAGCAGGTTCTCTACCACTGAGCCACACCTCTAACCCCAGAGCCAGCATTTGAATCCAGGTTTGCCTGCCTCAGAGCTTCTTCTTACTTCTTTCAAGAGATTCAGGAGATGCCAGCACCTTTACCTAACTTTATCATAAAAAGTACAGCTTCAGCTCTGTTTTTCCATGAAGTCATATCAATTAAATTTAAATGAAAGGAAGAGCCTACCTTTGTGCTCTTGCTGCTTTTCTACTCTGATAGAAAAGTCAAGAAACCGAGAACTTTTGACAAGTGTTACTCCTTTCAGAAGTGCCAGAGGTTATTCCAAGAGAGAATATAGTGGAAGCCAGCCCTTAACTCTGCCCAGTTGTGTGGCTTTAGCTGTACTTGGGGTATTGCCCCACCTGGCCTCATATCTGGTCTGCTCTTACTCAAGACCCCCTGAACACTCCCTTTCTATTAAAAATAAAGCAAAATTTCAAGTGCAGTGGATAAAAGAGTTCAGGGGGCAGTGGGGCAGAGCCCAATCCTGGGACCCTGAGGAAGGGGGTGCTGGTTAGAGCAGAGGCCAAGACTGAAGGCCTCTTTCTTCACTGGGCAGCCTCTACTTATAGGAATGATCTTTGCTGTGACCTGCCCTTCAGGCCCCCACCCTGTTGTCCCCTCAGCAGTTCATGCAGCCCAGCCTCTCCAGGCCTCTGACCTCCCTTGCCCATGCCTTCAGCTGGATGCACAGACCCTTGCATGTTCTCTGTGGTGATGGGAGTGGAGCTGTTGCAGTATGAGAAGAAGAGACAGAACATCTCTCCCTTTCTGCCTCTCTGAGGATGCCTTCTTTCAGCCCTGGGCAGCTCAGCCAGGACTAAGGTTCAGACTCCTCCCCCTGGATTTTGAGACACCTGGGATGGCCTATTTGCTGACTTTGGAGGAAACTTGGGATTTAGGATTCCACCTGTGTCTCCCTGGGCCTTTTTTGGCCTGAAGGCCCACTGGCTAGCCACTATTCTTCATAAGTAGTTCTTTAGAGCTGGGGACAGTCAAACTGGTTTTCTCCAGTGAGAACTTGCTTGACACCAACTAGGTGAGAGGTATTACACTCTGGGTAGTCCCTCCTAGGAACCTTCTCCCAAAAGGGCCTGGATTACCTGTGCCTGGGAGGACAGGGCTTCCCAGAGAGGAGGAGAGCGGTGCCGTGGGAACCCAGTACACCTCGTCCCTTGGCAGTGGTAGAAAGTTCCTGGTTGACCTAGTGGGAATGGGAGGCCCAGCAAGAGGATTGATAGAAGCCAGGCCTGGTGGCTCAAGCCTGTAATCCCAGTACTTATGAGGTTGAGACAGGAGGATCACAGGTTCCAAGCCAGCCTCAGCAATTTAACAAGAATCTTAGCAACTCAGTGAGACCCTGTTTCAAAACAAAAAAATAGAAAGGGCTGGGGGTTTAGCTCAGAGATAGAATGCCCCGGGTTCAATCCCCAGCACCCCCCCCCCCCCACACACACACATAAGGATTGTTAGAGTTGAAATGGGAGCTGAGCCTGCTGCTTTCCTGGGATTTTCTCCCACCATGAAGTCTAGCTGGGCCACCTTCTATAGATTGGGGGGACCCAGGCAGGCTGAGAGCCCCACCCCAGGGAAAAGCTGTAGCTGTGATTCTCACAGGCGCTTCAAAGCATGACTCACGCAGCTCTTCTGTCCTCATGTTGGAGCGCAGCAGAGGCAGGCAGCAGAGACCCCAGCCTCTCCTCAGGACAGTGAGGTTGTAGCTGCCTAAGGCACCACATGAAAGCTGGGAGTTGTTTTGCAATGTGCTTTGATGGCCCTGGGTGTTTTTAGTGGGTGACAGGAGGTTAGTCAGATTCAGGGGAGACTAGCAGGAAGCTCCTGTGCCTGATTTGGAAATGGGACTTACACCCTGTGATTTAGACGCTTCTCCATATGTCTTCCCTCTGGGGGCAGTGGGTATCCTGAGGGACTGGAGCACTGAATGGGAGGCCAAAGAGCCATGTTCTCCACAGGGAACACATTCTCAGGTTCTGAAACAGGCTCCTGAAAGTGGACAGCATGTAATTAAGGCACTGCTTCCTCTCCCATGTCTCCTTGCTTGGGACCCTTTGTGTGCTGAGAATGAAGACAAGTGTCCCATTACTCTGGAATTAGCCACTCATGTGGCTCACCCCCGCCCCCCCCGCAAGCTGCCAGGAAACAGGCCAGTCTCTCCCCTGCTAAGAGTTCTTCCACAAGCACAGCCTGTGTTCACTCTCTTTCCCATCCACCCCCTCTTTTCTGTGTACTTGATGTCCACATCCTCAAAGGCCATAAGCCCAGGCGACCTTGGTCCCCAGCCATTCTGAGGCCCAGCCCCTCTGATAACTTGGGTCCTGTTGAGGGCCTTGAGCCCCTGCTCAGCTGCCTGGTTTGTTCACTCACCCTCCATCCCCAGGCCCCTTGGGGGTAGAGGCTGGATTTGCTTTTGCTGCTGCTTGCTGTTGCTCTTCTCTCTCCAGCACTGGGTGCCCTGGTTTAAGAAAAGGGCCTGTGGTCTGGGTGTGGTGGTGCAGGCCTGTAATTCCAGTCCTTGGGAGGCTGAGACTGGAGGATCACAGGTTCAAGGCCAAGCCTCAGCAAGTTAGGCCCACAGCAACTTAGCAAAACCGTATTTAAAAATTAAAAAATAAATAAAAAGATCTGGGGATATAGCTCAGAGGTAGAATGCCCCTGAGTTCAATCCCCAATACCAAAAAATAAAATAAGAAAAGGGCCTGTGGGTAGTAAAGCAATGGGCTGCTTTTGAGAGTGAAAGAAGGCATTGCTAATAAGTATGCTGAACAGTCAAGGATGGTGGTCACCCTGGTTCAAAGCAGAAAAGAGCCTTATGGAGCCTACAGATGCCTGGGATTTTTAGGAGCCTGTTTCTGCTTCAAGAATGAATGGCTGTGCCTTCTGTGACTCTTACTTGCCTGGGGCTGGGACTGTGGACAGTGGCAGGTCCCTTCACGTGGCCAGAGCAAAATCTGGCACAATGCCTCCCCTTTCCAAGTTTCCAGAGCCTTTTTCAGGGGTGAGGATTGTCCATGCTGCCCTGAGCCAGTTTTTCTAAGTACCCTTTTTCAATTAATACAGCATGTTTATGAAGAGATGGTGCTTCCAACTACTATACCAAGGCCACTGAAGTTGCTAGGAGAGATTCAGCCATCCCTGGGAGTCCTCAGGCTTGGAACTTTCAGGGTTAAATCCTGGCCCAGCAGGGACTGCTTCTAGCTCCATTAGAAGGAGTGTGAATAACAGTAGCTTTGGGGGTGACTGAGTAGTAAAGCCTGGACCTGCTGGGTGGGGAGGGGTCAAGGGATGCCTGGTGAGGGGCAGCACTGTCTGGCACCTCACTTGGCAGTCCCAGTGCTTTGGGTTGGAGAGTAGGTAGGAAGTACAGTGGTAACCCACCAAACTCCAGCATTACTGCATTGCCTTGTCCCTGGCTGCTCTGGGTGATACGCAGCCAACTCTGACCTTTTTCACTCAAAACTAGGGGTTAGTCTGCTCCAGGTGTGTGGGCAGGGTTGGGGGGGGGGTGCCAAGAAAACTTAGGGGATCATATGTGGTCATGGGCATCTTCTCTCAGGAGCCCTGGGCTTTCTGAGACCCTGCCTTCCAGTCCTGTCTGGTGCCTGACAGTTTGCCTACCAAGAGGGAAAGCTGAGAGCCAGGGCAAGCCTTCTCTTTCTCCTGTGTAAGTTCTCCCCAAGGAATGTGCTGATCCTAGCCTCACTGTCACCCTTTCCTCAGCACTGGCGGTCTTCAGGCCACCCTTCCCTGGAATCAACCGAAATAGAGCTGGCTCCTAGGGCTACCCGAGACCTCTCTAACCACGGGCTCCTCAAAGCCAGGCCTCACCCTTCTTAAGGCTTTTCCAGCAAGATCCTACAGCTCCTCCTGCTTTATGTGCCAGCGAGAATCATCAGAGGCAGAACTTGATCTCCTCCACAGCCCAGCAGGCAGTTTCCCATCTCAGCTCCTCATTGTCCCTCTACTTATCCCTCCATGGCCAGTCTTGGAAGCCTTGAGTTTGGGGAGGAGTTGGTAATGCTACTTTTAAAGGAATAAATGGGCTCCTACTATCTAATCCCCATCCTGACTCTGTCTTCAGAGCTTCTTTCTATCCTGGGATGAATATCTAGTGGGAAGAGAATAGCTAGAGCACTTTACCTTCAGTTCTTCCTCTCCCTTGGCTCTGGGATCTGTCTTTCCTCTGGCTCTCTAGGGCCTTAATTCAGAGGGGCTGAAAGGAGAGTGGAGGCACAGCTGCTGGCAGCTTGATTCCACTGGACATTTGCACTGTGGAAGGGGAAGGTCCCAGGAAGATCCAGGCTGGAGAGAGTAGGGGTGAGCCAGAGGTTACTACAGGTGAGGCTCAGAGGGTTGGCAGTAGGGAAGAAAGCAGGCAGGAACAGACCATGGCGGGCTGCTCTCATTGCATGCCTGCATTGTGTCCTACAGGTTGGAGGGACTCCATGACACATACTAGGAGGAAGTCCCTTCCCATGCTGAGTTCAGGCCCCACTGGCCGCCAGGAGCCCCTGCAGATGGAAGACAACAATATGGAGCAAGGGGCCGAGGGTGTGGAGCCAAGCATGCCTGAAAGTCCTAGGCACCTCACAGGGCGCCGCAAAAACTACCCTCTGCGTAAGCGTACATTGGTTCCTGAGAAGCCCAAGGCCTGCAAAGTGCTGCTGACTCGCCTAGAAAGTGTGGCTGGTCCACGGAGCGCAGATGAGGCTGATGAGCTCCCCCCTGACCTGCCCAAGCCCCCCAGCCCTGCCCCATCCAGTGAGGACACTGGCCTTGCACAACCCCGCAAGAGACGTCTGGCCTCCCTCAATGCAGAAGCCCTTAATAACCTGCTGCTGGAGCGAGAGGACACCAGCAGCCTGGCAAGTACCCGCCGCAATCGAGGGGGAGACCCCCACCGCAGCCGGGACCGTGACCGGACCACTGGGAGCTGGTCCTCCTCCAAGAAGCGGCCTCGACTGGGAGACCTTGGAGAAGGAAGTCGAGACCTGTCCCCAGAGCCAGCACCAGATGAAAGTGCCCGCCGAGATGGAGACTCAGCTCCCAAGAGACTGGCTAGCCTGAATGCAGCCGCTTTCCTGAAGCTGAGCCAAGAGCGAGAGCTACCCCTTCGACCGCCTCGTGCCCACGCAGAGGCAGATGGGCGTTCCTCTGAGCCCCTGGCACCCAAGGTCCTGCGACCAAAGTGGGCCAAGGTCAATGGCAAGAACTGTCCTAAGGCCCGGCAGGGGCCCGGCTCTGGGGAATCTGGAGGCCCACCTGCCTGGCAAGGGCACCCTGAAGAGCCATGGCCATCTGCCACTCTTCGTGGGCCAGCCAGCCAGCCACCTTGCCAGCCCCTGAGCAAAGCTCTGGAGAGCCCCTTAGGGCTGCGTACCCACCTGCCTCTGCTGATGGGTGGGCAGGCTGCCCTGAAGCCAGAACCTGGGCGCCCAGGCGAGGAGTCACCTGCCCCCAAGCAGGAACTGCATCAGCCCTCTTTCCCTGCACCTCAGCTGTCCCCCCTGCCGATGCCTGGCAACCCCGCTGACTACAGTGGCCTGTGTGGAGGGCCAGAGCTCACTGCACTAGGCAGCTTCTATCTGTACTGTGGCCAAGACGGGCTACAGTGTGGGGGCTACTCCCCCTGTCCTATGCTCCCTGAGGGCAAGCTCTCTCCCGTGGCTGCCCCTAATGAGGGGCTCCTCTTGGCTCCTAGCTCAGTGCCCTCGGGCACCCCTTTCCAGCACCCTCCCTGGAACTCATCTCGCTACTGCTCCAGTGAGGACGCTGGAGTGAATGGCTACAGCATCTGTGGAGTGTTGCCCCTGTCTCTTACCCACATTGGCACTACCTGTGGTGGCTGCTCCTACAAAATGCCTTTTGCAGCAGGTAAGCTCTCTTGGAGGTGGGTCTTGCTGAGAAGTCTCTTGGACATGGCATCCCAGGAGGCGAGGCTGATGTTCCAGGCACAGGGCTCTTTTAGGGCTCTTTTGGGTCTAGCTATTACCTGGAAAGTAGGGGACTTGAAAAAGGAGGACACACTTAGTCTGAGCCCTGAGCCTAGGAGCATTCCCAGAAAAGGGGCCCCAAGTTTGGCTCTTGTAGCCCCCTTTGGCCAGGCTATCTATAGACTTTTCTTGGTCTAGCAGTTAGCATTATACTGGTGGAGGGTGGGAGAGGGCTTCTCTTCCCTGTTCTTTGGGATTGCCATCTTTAGACTTTCTGTTAGGTATTGCAAGTCATTCCCATGTCTCTTCAGGTTCCTACTCCCTGCCACCTCCCGACCCCTGCTGAAAGCTAGAATTCCTTGTTTCCAGGAGCCCAGACCATTTGTGTGCTGGATAAGTCCTGCATCCACCAAAGGTTGGTGGGTTCCAGGCTCAGGAGGTGGTACCAGCTGTGGTAGGGCAGTTTGCCCGGGCCATACAGACCTTGAAGGAGGAGAGGTGCTCAGATATGGCATTACCTTGCTAGGTGTAGACAGAGTGGGCTCGCCCCAAGAACAGACAAGCAGAGTTCTCTGGCATGGTTGAGTTATCAGAGCCCACAGTTTTTGTATCTGCCTTCCTAATAAGACCCAGATGCCCTAAAGGCTTGTGCCCCAGCTAATGAGACACCCCTAGACTGGTGGAAGTATCCTAACCTGCCTCTCCAGGCTGTCTCCCCCAGCTCCTGGGTGGAAACCAGGTGATAAGCCATCCAGGTCAGCAGGTCTGCCCTGCTGCTAGGGAAGTGAGGGTGGGACCTTCATAGAGCTCCCCCCTTCCCCCATGCCCCTTCTCGTAGGGGTCTATAAAACAACTTTATAGACCACTTGGCTCTGGCCAAACTGGTTATATCAGGTTCTGGCATGAATTAGAGCACTAAGAAATGAAAGCAGTCTGCTTCTTGGGCTTTTCCTTCTCTTTTATGCCACTCCCCAAGTCTAGACCCTTACCCTTACCCTAATAAGAAGGCCACAAGTAAACCCCATGTGCCTGACACTGTTCTAAGTGTTTTCCATATGGGAGACTGTGTAACACATAATTGGGCACAGATTGTGGAGACAAGACTGCCTGAAATGTTTTCCCCCATTTTCTTTTCATGTGACCATGGGATAAGTCAATAACTGCTCTGTGTCTCAGTTTCCTTAACTGTAAACTGGGAGTGATAGTACCTACCTTAAAGGGTTGTTGTAAGGGTGAAATAAGTTAAACAGCCAAGAAATGCTGTATGATACTCAAAACTTTGACTAACATTGCACTGAGGGGCAGAGTGACTTGCCTGAGGTCACATGGCTGGTAAGTGGCAGGTGTGAGACTCATATCCCAGTCTGACTGACTCCAGAACTGCTGCTCCCAAGTACTGTGGAAGCCCTAGGGAAGCTTAAGTCAGAACTGATGAAGCTGTTTCTGCTATGTCTCAGCCAGAAGGGGAGATGGAAATGTCTGCAGGCCAATCTCTAATATTAGTCAGGAAATTCCTTTGGGAAATTACTCTGACAATCCCCTGTAAATGGCCCTGTCCCACCTGCCACCTCAGTGGACTTTGGGTGCATACTTAGAACTAAGATGGGAACAGGCTCTGAAAACAGATGGGTGAGAAGGGTGCAGCTTGTCCTTACGTGCCCTGACCCACTCTCTCCCTTTTCAGAGGGCTGCAGGTCCCTGGGCCAGCTGGAATTTCCTCTCCCAGAAGCTGGCCACCCAGCCTCACCTGCCCACCCCCTCCTGGGATGCCCTGTACCCAGTGTGCCACCTGCAGCAGAGCCTGTTCCCCATCTTCAGACACCCACCTCAGAGCCCCAGACAGTAGCCCGTGCGTGCCCTCAGAGCGCCAAGCCTCCCAGTGGTTCCAAGTCGGGTCTGCGCACAGGCTCTGGTTGCAGGCACACTGTGAGGAGCAAGGCTGCCCGAAGACCCAGCCATCCCAAGCAGCCGCGTGCCCAGCGCCCACGCCCTCGCCGTCGCCGCCGCCGCCGCACTAACGGCTGGGTGCCTGTTGGGGCTGCCTGTGAGAAAGCTGTCTATGTCTTGGTGAGTATCAGCTCTTAGCTAATTGCTGGGGAGGGGGGAGCTGAGGATACGGATCTGTTGGATCTGCCGAAAGGTGGGTCTGGTTACTCTGAGAGGTGACAAGGGACTCCGGTTCACTCTACTTCCCCAGCCCCTACTGATCCTGTATCGTATGCCCTGGGGAGGTTGGGAATGCAGACAATTGCAGCTAGTGGTTTGTCTGTCACACTCAGTTTAGCTACCTTTACCTTTTGTCCCTGTTCTCTCAATCCTTTCCATCCTGGACTGTAAAATGGAGACGCCTGGAGATTTTTTGTATATAAATATGTATGGGGGAAGTTGGGATTGGCAGAGAAAATTAGTGGTACAAGAACTCTGGGTAAAAGACTGTCAACTAAAGTCAGGCGTGGCACCCACTTGTAATCCCAGTACTTGGGGGGCTGAGACAGGAGGATTGCAGGTTCTTGGCCAGCCTCAGCTACCTAGTAAGACCCTGTTTCAAAATAAAGAATAAAAAAGAGGGCTGGTGCCAGGCGTGGTGGTGCACACTTGTAATCCCAGTACTTGGGAGGCTGAGATAGGAGGATCCACGTTTGCGGCCAGCCTCAGCTACTTAGTGAGGCCCTCCACAACTTAGACCCTGTTTCAAAATAAAGAATGAATAGGGCTGAGGGCATAGCTTGGAGGTAGAATGTCCCTGGGTTTCCCAATACCTGGGGGAGGGGGGTGGAGCTTGGAGGTAGAATACCCCTGAGTTAATCCCCAGTACCACACACACACACACACACACACACACACACACACACACACACAAAGACTGTCAACTAAAATGTACTGAAGCCAGGCATCATGGCTTGCTCTTGTAATCCCAGTACTTGGGGAGGCTGAGACAGGAGGATCCGGGTTCTTGGCCAGACCCTGCTTCAAAATAAAGAATAAAAAATAGGGCTGGGGGTATAGCTCGGAGGTAGAATGCCCCTGGGTTCAACCCCCAGTACCACAAAAATAAATAAATAAAATAAATGTACTGAGCACTTTTTGAATTTGATGCTAGAACTGAGCTAAGCACTTTAGTCCTCACCACTCTCCTATGGTATATATATCCATGGTCCTATAATTATTAGATGAATACTGAGGTATTTTACAGATGTGAAAACTGAGGCTTAGCCATAGAGTAAAAATTTTCCCAAGCCTATGCCACTTAAAATGGTGGTTTAAGGGTTCGAATCCAGGCTGTGACATTGAGAAGCAAGAACACTGAGCCAGTGTCAGGAGCCCAGTGGTCAGAACACAGCCCCAGAAGCATCAGACCACTTACCCACCCTGTTCCCATTTCCCTTCCTTTCTCCAGGCATGGGAATTCTCCACTCCATCCTATCCTTGAACGTAGTTTGTAGTTTGACGACCCTGCGGAAACTGTAGAGAGGATGTCATTCTCTTCTCCCCTCCACCCTCACTCTCAAGTATAGCCCTAAAAGCCTGTTTGTCATTGGTTTGTTGCCTAGGATGAGCCAGAACCAGCCATTCGAAAGAGCTACCAGGCGGTAGAACGGCATGGAGAGACAATCCGAGTCCGGGACACTGTCCTCCTCAAGTCGGGCCCGAGAAAGACATCTACACCTTATGTGGCCAAGATTTCTGCACTCTGGGAGAACCCTGAGTCAGGTACCCATTTCTCAGGCTGGGGACCTAAGGGGCAGCCTCCTTCACCAGAACTATAGGCCTCCAATCAGCCCCTGCCTGGTGTTTAACCTGGCAGAAGTCTTCCCCCATTCCTGGCACAGAGTTCGCCTTCCACTCAGCTGGGGTCTGTCTACTGCTGAGGTTGCAATGACCTTGTGGCTTAGGTTGGATCAGCACATTAACCTTGCCAGCCACTAAAGCCTGGGCACCTGTCCCTGTACCTCACCTGTCAGTGACTTCTCCCCATTTCCCTTCATGCCCAGCAGCATTCCAGGCCACTGAATGCTTGGCTTGGGGCAGGGGGGACACTGGTGGCTGGAACCTGCAGGATTGGGCCAGGCATTAAGGTTAGACAAGACTCTCAGGCAGGCAGCCAGCCTGTCTGCCTATCTAAGTAACCAGGCTTGCCAGTTCCAGCCATGACGCCTTCTGTTGTCCCCCCAGGAGAGCTGATGATGAGCCTCCTGTGGTATTATAGACCGGAGCACTTACAGGGAGGCCGCAGTCCCAGCATGCACGAGGTGAGCTGACTGACAGGGCGGGGAGGATGGCAGAGGTTGTGGCACTTAGGCATGGTATGGGGTGGAGAGCTGTGCGTAACCAAAATCCCTGGGCTTGCCACCTTGGACCCAAGCCAGAGAACCTGGGAAAGGGCTTGGTTTAACCTCTTCCCAACACTGCCGCAATTCATGTTTCAAAGGGAAAAATAACCTTTGTCTTCATGGGGGGACAGAAGGGTATTGCTCAAGGGCAGGGGGTGCCAAAATGGGAGCAAGTGGATCTGAGAAAAAGTGAGTTAGAAGCTGGGCGTGGTGTGGCACACGCTTGTAAACCAAGTACTTGGGAGACTGAGACCGGAGGATCCGGGCTCACGACCAGACTCAGCTACTTAGTGAGGCTCTCTGCAACTAAGTGAGACCCTGTTTCAAAATAAAGAATAAAAAATAGGGCTGGGGCTATAGCTCGGAGGTAGAATGCCCCTGGTTCAATCCCCAGTACCATAAAAAAAAAGAAAAGGTGAGATAGAGCTGTATACCTATTCCCTGGTATTGCATACCTGCAGCATGGGAGGGAGGGAGGAGAGACAATATTCCTCTTAGCTCCCCGCCAACCTATGTGCTAACAAAGCTGGAGATTGTCACCTTTTCTTTCCTTTCCCCTTGCAGGGAATTTTTATCTAACCAATTATTTCCTCTTCTGGGCAGGGGGTGGGTGGTCAGAGGTTGAGAGGTCAGTGATGGGCTGGAGCCAATACTTTTTTTTTTTTTTTTGAGGTACTGGGAAGTGAACCCAGGAGCATTCTACCTTGGAGCTATACCCCCCACCCTATTTTTTTATTCTTTGTTTTGAAACAGGGTCTCACTAAGTTGCAGAGGGCCTCACTAAGTAGCTGGGGCTAGCTTCGAACCTGGATCCTCCTGTCTCAGCCTCCCACATACTGGGATTACAAGCATGCACCACCACACCCGGCTCACCTGCCTACTTCTAAGTAGGATGGAACAGAGAAGAAATCTCAGAATGCTGAGGGGTAGTGAGAGGTACACCTTGACTGAATTCCAGGGAAGCTCCAGGAGTCAGCCTGGGTCAGCAGTCCCAGGAGAAGGGGGACTTGCTCCTGGAGCTAGGTACTTTCCAACCCTGGTAACCAACCTCTTTCTGTCTCCCCTTGAGCCTTTGCAGAATGAAGTTTTTGCATCAAGACATCAGGACCAGAACAGTGTAGCTTGTATTGAGGAGAAGTGCTACGTGTTGACCTTTGCTGAGTACTGCAGGTGGGTAGTGCCCTAAACCCTCTGGCTGACCTTTTCCCCTAGACTTCCCAGGGATATTTGGGGAGCTACATGGGATCCCCAAGGAGAATGCATTCAGTTCTGGCCCTAATCTTGTAGAACTTTTTTCCTTACAATGTGCCTCCACCATCTGAATTTTTGAGAAGAAAAATTGTTGCCCCATTGAGGTAGAATAGTTGGAGCAGAGTTGTGGGGTGACAGTACTGCTTTTGGAGAAAATCTAGGAGAATTTGCAGGTGATTGGGAGGGAGGCCCTGGCACATATGGTTCCCCAGATGTGCTGGGGAACCATAAAGAAGATGAACTGGCAGTTGGCAGAGTGAACATACTCCCTGGGACACCAGTGGAGGCAGTATCACCTCTTGGGGGACAAGAAAGGGTGGGGATAGAATTAATCTTCCTGTAAAGGTGGCTGTGTTAAATATGGGAAATGGTCTCCCACTGCAGATTCTGTGCCATGGCCAAGCGCCGAGGTGAGGGCCTTCCCAGCCGGAAGACTGCACTCGTGCCCCCGTCTGCAGACTACTCCACCCCTCCACACCGCACAGTGCCCGAGGACACGGACCCTGAGCTGGTGTTCCTTTGCCGCCATGTCTATGACTTCCGCCATGGCCGCATCCTCAAGAACCCCCAGTAGCCTCCTTGTGCCCACACTGGGGCTGCCCATGGGCAAGTGGGGCTCAGGGCAGGGGGCACTGCTTGAAGCACAGCACTTGGTTAAGGGGCCACAGAGGCCTGAGGTTGCTGGCCTGTGGTTCTCTTTGGGGGGAGGGCAGGGGTCCCAATGGGTTCTGGGTCCCATGGGAGGGAAGGGGGAGGCCAGGGTATAAGAAAAGCATCAGAGCCCTCAGCTTGGCCCAGTCTTCCCTGAGGCTGGGCCAAGCCTGAAGGGCATGGGCCAAGTAGGGGCGGGGGCCAGGAGGGAGGAGGGGGTAAGGTCCTTCAGGAACCAGGTCCAGTAGGCCCTTCTGTAGCCTCCACTGAGCCCTCCAAGGGGGAACCAGAGCCAGCTTTACCTCACCCACTGTGACCCGCTGCTTCCCCTTCAGCCTGGGACCAGGCTCTCCCAGATACTAGTACAGCTCTGAGCTTGTTTCTTTGAGGCATAAAAAGCCAGAGTCTGGCTTCCAGAGCATTGACTTCCTCTTCCTGGACTCTGGGCCGTTCTCTGGCTTTCCTTCTTTGCCCCTGAAGTAGCCACTGGTGCTGGGACAAGTTGACCTGGCCCTCATAGTAATGTGTGTGGCCCACTTGTGGGAGTCAGCCTCCTGTCTGCCTCCCATTGAGGGCTACCCAGTGGGTCTGGCTTCCCAGAAAGTAAACTGGTCAACATAGGGTTTGTCATGTCTGGGAGGGCAGATGGGTGCTGGGAGAGGGTAGGGGGCAGAGGGGCAAGAAAAATTGCTACCTTATTTGTTGAAGATTTTTCCTCTTGCCTTACACTTGGAGGTTCTGGGAAACCTCTTGCAGAACTTCACACATGACTCTTCAAGCCACACCCACCTGAAATCAAACCAAAGGAGTGCTGTGGCTCCCCTTGCCCTGCCACCCTTTTACCCTAGTCTTTTGTAGATTGCACTAATTTACATCCCAGCGAGAATCAACACTGTATCAGTCCACAGACCTGCTGAGCTGCAGTCGCTCACTCTAGGAGCCAAGGATCTGCATTTTCAGTTTGTTCCTCTTAACCCAGAGGCCCTGTTCTCACTCATGCTGCTCCCCAGAATAGATTGATTAGGAGGTTCAACCCCCTGTTGTCCTTGCCTGGAGTAGGCCAGGACTTGGCCTTGGCCTGGTTATTTCCTATTTGTACCAAAGAGGAGCACAATGGGGAGAATGAATGAGGTGCAGTGTTGCTTGGGCCTGGTGTCAGGAACCTGCTAGCTGAGCACTTCCACAAGGGTACACCCTGAGGGGACAGGAACTGAGGAAGGCTGCCTTTGGTCCTTCCCCCAGGGAGGGGCAAACAGAGGCCTCGCAAGCTGAGAAGGCAGCAGTGGGTGAGGACAAGCCTGGATGGGCCTGCAGAGGGAGGTAAAAGTGAATTTGAAGGGCACCCAGAGCAACCACCCAGGTCCCACCCTGATCCTTAAAAGACAGGTTGCTCCTGATTGATCATTGGACTGAGTGTGGCCTGGAGGCTTCAAAGGTGAATTTGTGCTTGGGAAGCCCAGTCCTGAACCTGCAGGGAAGGGACTTGGGTCTCCTTGTATTAAATAAGCTGTTTGGAGGAAAGCATCAGTTTGGGAAGGCAGGGCAGTAAGAGGCTGGCAGAGTGGCAGTGGGATCCCTGGAGAGCCAGCCTTGGAGCCAGCTCATTGCCAGGGTGCTGCCAAGGAGCCCAACCTCACCTACAGGAGAGGAGATCAAGGCCTCTCTTCCCAGGAGGCAGGGTCTGCTGCCCAGAACCTAAATGCTTTTGAAATCTCTTAGATGTGGAAATATTTTTTTCGAACCTGAAAATGCAGCTGGTAGAATTTCAATGGAAGCATAATCCATGTAAAATATATTTTAGTTGATATTTTGTAAAATGCACTTTTTGTGTGTGTCGATCCTGGTTTCCCAGATCTGTATTTCAGTGTTTACAAGGGAGGGGGGGATCTTTCCTTGCCTCCCTTTTGACAGAGATTAGAAGTACTTCTTTAAGAAAAATAAATTTGAGAAATTGTATTGATTTAGAAAAGAATCATTTCCTGTGTATCTTGTCATTTTTTGGTGGGTAAATGTGGTGGGACTCACTATGCTTATTTGGGGGTCCAGAATAATTACCCCTTGCAGCATGAGAACTCACTGAGGCCAGTCAGCAATAAGGGTGGGACAGTGAGGGGAGAGGGAGACAGAGAGGGGGAACTTGAAACCAATCCTTGATATCATGGAGGTCACCTACCTGGATGTGTGTGAAATCCTTAGGTTGCCAGCCCTCACCTGGCCAGTGACATAGGAGCTGGTCCCCAAGAGTGTGTATGGTGAAGACACCATGTCTGTCACCTTGGGTGACTCTGGCCAGCAGAAACTATCTTAGAGCCTGTGTCTTGCAGCTGGTACTCCTTGCTTGCTGTGAGAATAAAGGCCACATCATGGGCCCAGTGGTTTGTGACTTGTTAAACTCCTAGATCAGCCCCGCTCCACTGTTGTTGGTGCTGAAAGGTGGGGCAGCTGTAATGTTGTGTGGGTTCCTGGGAGGCAGAATGTGGCCAGAGCCCCAGAGTTCTCTTTCCATAGAGGTTATTAGTGACACATACACCAGCATGGACTTGCTTACAGCACTGCCATCAGTATGCTGCCCACAAAAGTCCTTTGAGATGGGTGGTAGCCTGTCCTCATTTTAGACAGGAAACGGATGCAGAGAAAAGCACCTTCCCCAAGGATTCCCCCAGAGTAAATACTCTGACCACTAACAGAAAACTGCCTTCTAACAGAAGTCAGCACATGCAACCAAGTTGTCTTTTATAAAACTTTTTTTTATAGTACTAGGGATTGAACCCAGAGGTATTCTACCTCCAAGCTACACCACCAGCCCAATTTTATTTCTTATTTGGAAACAAGATCTCACTAGGTTGCTGAGAGCCTCACTAAGTTGCTGAGGCTGACTTTGAACCTGTGATCCTCCTGTCTCAGCCTCCCAAGTACTGGGATTACAGGCATGCGCCACCTCGCCCAGCTATAAAACTTTTTTAAAGGTCTTTTCTTCTCTCCTAGTATAAAAAATGTTCTTACAGAGGGAGGAGGGAATGATTGCTATAGAAAAGGATCCCACCCAGAAATCTGTACTTTAGTGCCATTAGAAGCCAGTAGCAATGTGGTCAAGACTAAAAGGCGATGTAAGGAAGCACCTCAGCGACCAGACTGGGATGTAGGGAATCTGTTGTACGGAACTGAAAGGCACCTTTCCCTCACTTACCTTATGTTCTCATGTTGCTGGGGTGGGAAGCTAAGAGCCCTCTAGCTTAATTTTATCCACAGAATCCCCTCAGCCATCTGAGAATGGCTCCATTCTCTTACTAGTAACTTCTGTCTCCCCCTACCCCCAACCACCACCAGCCAACTGCTTCCTCCCTCTCATCTATTCCATATTATGCTCCATTAATCTCAGAAGGATCATGATTCGAAATTAAGGTTTTAGAGAATAAAGCCAACCTGCACCAAGTCTGAGCTTCCCTGAGCCTGTTACATGAGCTACACGATGGAAATGCCCATAGAACTCACCAGCCAGGGTGGCTGTGACAACTAAAGGAGATAGTGAATAGAATGCACTTAGCAGTCACCTGCCTCACTACACTTGGGCTCTGAGCATATCACTTCTCTGCTTCAGAACCTTGCTGGTTCCCCACAGTAGCATGGTCAAGTGTGGCTGCTTAGCTAGGTCCCTGATTCAGATAGGGGCAGGTTGGAGATTGATGAGCACTCACGTCTGCCTCTAGGCAAGGAGGCTGCTTGCTGTTTGCTGCTCTATGCCCCCAGCTCACCCTTTAACGTGTGTGCTGGCCACACTAGTAGTCCTGAGACACCAGCTTGTCATTAGCCACTGCCCAGAGTGTCCCAGTTACCCTCCTGCTTCAGGCTTAGAGGAAGGGAGATTACCTTTTCCAGACATTTCAGTATTACCCAGTGAATAAGCACTGAGGGCCCTAGGTATGGCTAAACCCAAGGGTCACCATGGAGACATCAGCCAGCGCCTGACAACCTACCTAGTTTCTCTTACCTGGAGTGGTCAGGAGCTGCCTGCCTGGCTGAGGGAGGTAAGGGAAGCTAGGGAGAAGTTGAGCACTGCTTCCAGCTGGGAAGACAGGCCTCCCTCAGGTCTCCCTCCCTCCAGACCCACTGTTGGAGGCCAGGCCAAAGTTTGAGGCTGGTTGGTTGGGTGGGGGGTCCTCAGTCCAGCTTCCTAAAAGTACGCGCTGCGGGAGAGGGTAGCGCGGCCTGGCTCTTTTCCCCCCTCAGGATCTCAGCAAGCTTTTGTCCCTAAGCCCAGAGGACTGGGGCGGCCTTGGCTCAGATGATCGCTCCCGCTTCCCGCGTTCGGGTCGGCGTGCAGCCTCCCTGCCCTGCACCCCTCAGGGACGCCCGCCCCTCTCCCCGCCCCCGGCATGGGCCCGCCCTCGCGCCTGTGTCACGGCGGGGCCAGGGGCGGAGAGCTGCCGGGCGGGACATCCGGCCCTGGTCCCTCGCCTCGCCCGCCGCCGCCCGCTCCGGCGCCTCAGCCCGGGAGCCGGCCACCCCGGTGCGCCGGGGCCGCCGGCCAGTCCTCCCGTTCTCGAGCAAACCCTCCTCCTGGATCGGCCGGGCCTGTGCAGGCCCCCAGCCCGGGAGCACAATGTTCCCCCGTCCGCTGACCCCGCTGGCGGCCCCAAATGGCGCCGAGCCCCTGGGCCGGGCGCTGAGGCGGCCCCCACTGGGCAGGGCCCGGGTCGGGCTGGGGGGACCGCCCCTGCTGCTGCCGTCCATGCTGATGTTCGCGGTGATCGTGGCCTCCAGCGGGCTGCTGCTCATGATCGAGCGGGGCATCCTGGCAGAGATGAAGCCCCTTCCCCTGCACCCTCCCAGCCATGAGGGCGCGGCCTGGCGCGGGACAGTCTCCAAGCCTGGGGGGCTGTCCCTGGATGCTGAGGACTCGGACTTGCAAGTGCGGCAGGACGTCCGGAACCGGACGCTGCGGGCAGTGTGTGGACAACCGGGCATGCCCCGGGACCCCTGGGACTTGCCGGTGGGGCAGCGGCGTACCCTGCTGCGCCACATCCTCGTAAGTGACCGCTACCGTTTCCTCTACTGCTACGTCCCTAAAGTGGCCTGCTCTAACTGGAAGCGTGTGCTGAAGGTGCTGACCGGTGCCCTGGACAGCGTGGACGTCCGCCTCAAGATGGATCACCGCAGTGACCTGGTGTTCCTGGCAGACCTGCGGCCTGAGGAGATTCGCTACCGCCTGCAGCACTACTTCAAGTTCCTGTTTGTGCGGGACCCCTTGGAACGCCTCCTCTCCGCTTACCGCAACAAGTTTGGCGAGATCCGAGAGTACCAGCAGCGCTATGGGGCTGAGATCGTGAGGCGGTACCGTGCTGGAGCTGGGCCCAGCCCTGCAGGGGATGACGTCACCTTCCCCGAGTTCCTGAGATACCTGGTGGATGAGGACCCTGAGCGCATGAATGAGCATTGGATGCCCGTGTACCACCTGTGCCAACCTTGTGCGGTGCACTATGACTTTGTGGGCTCCTATGAGAGGCTGGAAGCTGATGCCAATCAGGTGCTGGAGTGGGTGCAGGCCCCACCCCATGTCCGTTTCCCAGCTCGCCAGGCCTGGTACCGGCCAGCCAGCCCTGAAAGCCTGCACTACCACCTCTGCAGTGCCCCAGCGGCCCTACTGCAGGATGTGTTGCCTAAGTATATCCTGGACTTCTCCCTCTTTGCTTACCCACTGCCTAATGTCACCAGGGAGGCCTGTCACCAGTGACTGTGGGTGTGGGGCCAGAGCTTTGGTTTGGACTATCCCAGCTCCTTGTACTTCTGCCTGCCACTCAGAGAGAACCTGGCTCTGGGGCTCAGAGCTTCTCTCGATGCCTGGATGGCAGGGACTGCCCTCAGGAGTTCCTTGTCCAGAGTAGGTGTCCACTGTGCTTCAGAGGACAGGTTTAGACAGGAGCTGCTCCTCTTCATCAGGGGACCTCTTAGGAGCCAGTGTGATCCTTGCTTTGGCAGGGCCAGACACGAGTTTGCTAGTGAAATACATCTGATCTAAAGACTGGAGCCAAGTCTCTGGCTACAGGGATTGTGCAATCCTCCTGGTCCACTTTAATTTTACCCAAAGGTGGCACCAGCACAGCACAACCAGAACCAAGATCCCTGTGGTTCTGAACTCCCATTCATCTACCCTATGTGCCTCTGGATGGCAGTGAGCAGTCGTGCCTTATAAATGACTTTTCTGCCTTTCTGCTCCAGACTCAGAACTTCCTACACTTGCTAGATTCGTTCCATTTTTTTTCCCAAGGAAAGGAAAACTGAAGCAGGGACCTTGCCTGGTAGCTCTAGGACCTGGCCCTCCAGGCAACCAAAGACCCTATGCCCAACTTCTTCCTAAGGCTCTGAGAACTGTCTTCCCTCCCTACAAGGCCTTTGAGGTTGCAACTGTGATTGTATATCTGACTGCCACTTTTCTGATGCATTTATTTAAAGTTTGTACTTTTTGATAGAATCTTTGTAAGGGCCTTTTTTCCCCCCTTCCCTAACAGCTGAATTTTTAATAAAGCTGTTTTGTATACAAAATGAGCCTCTCTATGATTCCCACTGTAATCTCCTATGGGCCCCGCATATTTCCTAGGTGTCTCTCCCCAGACCTGGAGAGGGAGCTTGCAGGTAGAGACAGTAAAACAAGGTGTAACTTGCTTGGGCTGATCCAGTGGGCTATTGCACACCCTGGAGGCTTTAGGGGATTCCAATGGGCCATCATAGACTCAGCTTCTGGGATGCTACCAAAGGGCAAGCCCAGGAATGGCCCAGGTCCAGAGCATACCTACCTGGATTATTCCCTGAAGAAAGGGGTGGGAAGGAGACATGGAGTCTACCTGCTCTTAGGCAGGAATACTTCAATATTTCTTTTTTATTTTGAGAAATAAAACTTCTCTAACTTGGTCTCACTAATTTGCCCAAATTGGCTTAGAATTTTTGTGTGTGTGAGGGGGGGGTATGGTACTGGGGATTGAACCCAGGGGCATTCTACCTCCGAGCTACATCCCCAGCCCTTTTTATTTTATTATTTGGAAACGGTCTCACTAAGTTGCTGACAGCCTCACTAAATTGCTGAGGCTGGTTTCAAATCTGCCATCCTCCCAAGTACTGGGATGACAAGTGTATTACAAGCGTGCGCCACCATGCCTGGCTCCTGGTTTAGAACTTTCAATCCTGTCTCAGCCTCCAGAATAACTGGGATTAAATGCTTGTGTCTATACACACAGCTCAGAAGTTTTTTTGTTTTTTTGTTGTTTTTTTTTTGTACTAGAGATTGAAACCAGGAACATTCTACCTCCAAACTACACCCCCTAGCCCTATTTTATTCTTTTGAAACAGAGTCTTGCTTAGTTATTGAGGGTCTCGCTACATTTCGGAGGAACCTACAGTCCTATCTCTTCCACCTGCCCAAGTACTGGGATTAGCCGGGCGTGGCGGCACACACTTGTAATCCCAGTACTTGGGAGGCTGAGACAGGAGGATCCAGGTTCGAGGCCAACTCAGCTACTTAGACCCTCTGCAACTTAGTGAGACCCTGTTTCAAAATAAAGAATAAAAAAATCAAGTCGAGGGTGTAGCTCGGAGGTAGAAGGCCACTGAGTTCCATCCTCAGTACCAAAAAAACAACAACAAAAAAACAAGTACTGGGATTACAGGCATGCTGTGTCACTCATACTTTTTGAGTGAGGAGGGCCTCAGAGCATTTTAAATGAAAAAAGGATTTCAATGTGAACAAAAAGAAGCTATTTCCTGGCATTGCAAATAACAAAGAAGGAGCCCAGGGTGTTGGCAAACACCCTGTAATCCCAATACTTAGACTGAGGATCCCAGATTCTGAGGCCAGCCTCAGCAATTTAGGGAGACCCTGTTTCAAAATAAAATAAAAGGGCTAGGGGTTTAGCTCAGAGGTAGAATGCTTCTGGGTTCAATACTCAGTACAAAAAAAAAAAAAAAAAAAAAAGAGAGAGAGAGAGAATAACAAATGGGCTGGGGATGTAACTTAGTAGTTGAACTCATAGCATGCTCGAAGCTCTTGGGATCATCCCCAGCACTGGAAGAAAAAAAAAAAAAGGCAAAGGGCTGACTTAGGTTCAGAGTGCATTGTAGGCAGTGTAGGAGGAATACAGTTGAAGCAGGAAGAGGACAGACCTCTGTGGTCTGCTTCTCCACTGTCCTCCAGAAGTCTCAGGCCTGCCAGGGGAGGGTGAACAGGAAGCTGTGCCTTCATAGCCCATTGAAGAGATGCAAAGCCAGAGCTGGCGCTTCCTTGTTGGTCCTATTCCATACACCCCCAAAGGGAATTGCTGTGCTTTAGGAACTTGAGCTTGGGGTGAGAGATTGGAGCTCAAGAGAACGTGAATGAGAGCGAGGTAAGGAAGGCCCCTTCACAGATGCCAGCTGTACCTACTTGCTGTTGACCTGGCTTTAGCGAGGAACTCTAACCCCATTCCCAAGATTTGGGAGTGGGGGGTGTCAATTAGCATTCCTAGTTCTCTGCCATGACTCAAAAAAAATTTTTTTTTTTTTAAAAAGAGTCTTACTAAGTTGCTAAGGGGTCTCCCTAAATTGTTCCTGTGTGTGTGTGTGTGTGTGTGTGTGTGTGTGTGTGTGTGTGTGTGTTACTGGGGATTGAACTCAAGGACATTCTACCTCTGAACTACACCCCCAGCTCCAGTCTCATTCACCTCCAGTCCCATCTCATTAGGTTGACGAAAGTCTCACTACTTGCTGAGGCTGTCCTTGAACCTGTGATCCTCCTGTCTCAGCTTCCCAAGTACTGGGATTACAAGCACTGGGCACCACACCTGGCTTCTAAATTGTTCTTTAAGCCGGGCGTGGTGGCGCACGCTTGTAATCCCAGCATTCGGGAGGCTGAGACCGGAGGATCCGGGTTCGAGGCCAGCCTCAGCTACCTAGTGAGGCACTCCATAACTTAGCGAGACCCGGTTTCAAAATAAAGAATAAAAAATAGGGCTGGGGGGTATAGCTTGGAGGTAGAATGCCCCCGAGTTCAATCTCCAGTACCAAAAAAAAAATAAAATAAAATAAAATAAATTGTTCTTTAAGATGCAAGTTAAATACCTGATCCCCAGAGGCCTGTGAGGAGGGTGGAGAAGCTGGAACACAGACTGGTCCAGCGTGGGAGACACAAGCTGCCTCTAAACAGAGCCCCCTTTGACCCTTGGGTTCACTTCCTCTGCTAAAGAGTCAGCCCTTCCGTGACTTCCACCCCATCCCACTCTGTGTTCTTTCCTCCTTTCCTGGGGTCTATAGTAACTCCAGATCTGCAGCAGCCAATCAGTCACTCCACAAAGGGCTCACTGGGGATCCCAGAGAACACTGGACCCAGCTATTATATCTGCCTCATTCCATTTAATCCTCAAAACAACCCATGCCTTAGGTGGTAGCCTGTTTTGCAGATGTGAAAACCAGCACAGAGAGGGTAACCTGCCCAAAGTGTCCAACTCAAGTGTGTGTGTTCCTCCTAAACAAGAGGGAAGAAAGAAGTGAGAGACAGAAGGACAGAGAGATAAACAGACACCCAGAGAGCCAGAGTTTGTGGCAGATGGGAGGAGCCAGCAGAGGGACTAGGAAGGTGAAGTTAGAAGAAGAGTAGAGAGCCGGGCGTGGTGGCGCACGCTTGTAATCCCAGCATTCGGGAGGCTGAGACCAGAGGATCCGGGTTCACGGCCAGCCTCAGCTACCTAGTGAGGCACTCTGCAAATTAGTGAGACTCGGTTTCAAAATAAAGAATAAAAAATAGGGCTGGGGGTGTAGCTCAGAGGTAGAAGCCCTTGAGTTCAATCCCTAGTACCGAAAAAAAAAAAAAAAAAGAAGAGTAGATGGGGG
The DNA here is from genome assembly GCA_004027655.1 of Graphiurus murinus. Classification (NCBI taxonomy): domain Eukaryota; kingdom Metazoa; phylum Chordata; class Mammalia; order Rodentia; family Gliridae; genus Graphiurus; species Graphiurus murinus. The sequence continues at coordinate 57,765 of PVLC010005140.1, forward strand.
TTATGAGTGGGGCTTTGACAAACATTCTTCTTTCTCAGTGCTCTCATTTGCAAAGAATTCAATCCAGCCCAGCTGACTGAGCAGTCCCTGCCACGGAGGAGTGGGACAAATGAAGTCCCTTGACTTGATGAGTTCACTGATTACTCTTCTCTAGGCAGAAAAGGGGTGCTGGCCACAGAATATCCAGATGGCCAGAACTGGATACTTGTGGTGTAGGGAGGCAAGTTTGAGGTAAGAGGAGAGGAGGACTGGAAGACAGATGCCACCTACAGGGCCATTTATTTTACCTACAGCCAGCTCTTGAAGAACTTAGTCATCTACCCTTCCCTTTCAAAAACAAGCTTCTTAAAAGATGCTAAGGGCTGGACATGGTGGCGCATGCCTGTTAATTCAGGACTTAGGAGGCTGAGGCAGGAGGATCACAGGTTCGTTCGAGAACAATGTCAGCAATTTAGTGAAACCCTCAGCAACTTAGACCCTGACAAAGCAAAAAGGGGGGGTCTAGGGTTGTAGCTCAGAGGTAGAATGCCCCTGGGTTCAATCCCCAGTACCACCAAAATAATAAAATAAAATAAAGTAAAATAGGGCTTGGAGTGTAACCCAGAGGTAAAATACCTCTGGCTTCAATCTCTAGTACTGCCAAAAAAATGCCGTGGAGGTGACAGAGAGTTGTAAGGGCCAGTTGGCCCTGGTGGGACCTTCCTCAAGCTGGGCTCCCAGGACAGAGCTGGAGGATGCTGCAAGCCCTGGGCTTCTCAGGATGGTGTCCTCTCTGGAATTCCTCCTTTTTACTGGATCTGTGTCCCCCCCCCACACCCCCTAAAGGAAAAGGGGCCCATTTAGAAGTCACTCCATCCTGTGCAGTGCCCCAGACACTTTTCTCAAAATCGAAAATCTTAAACACAGAAGAAGGGAGGAACCACCAGGTCCATGCCCTGCCTCCAATCCAAATCCATTTCTCATCCAATCTGAAGATATTACCCAGATTGCACCTAGGTCCATTCTACCTCTGAGCTACATCCCCAGATCTATTTATTTTTTATTTTAAAACAGGGTCCCACAAAGTTCCTGAGAGTCTCACTAAGTTGCCGAGGCTGACCTGGAACTTGTGATATTCCTGTCTCAATCTCCCAAGTATTGGGATTACAGGTGTGCTCCATTGCTCCTGGCTACTATCTTAAGTTCTGAGGTCCCTTCCCTCCCTCACTTCTCCCCTCCCCAGCCCACACTTCATTTTGCTGGCCCCTGCAGGAAGCCCTAGTGGCAAAGGAGCATCTGGCCCACCCACAAGGTGGATGCAGAGCCCACACCTCTTATAGTGCTGGTCCAGCACCAGTCAGGGTTGGGCTCCCAAGTCTCTTCCTAGATGGACCCAGTGCCTTTCTTTTCAAATCAGTCTCTTTCGGCTTTAAGAGGATGGTATTCTTTTCCTTCCCAATGGGATACACTAATAACTAGCAGCAGCTACTCGGAATTGAGAGCACCGGCAATACACGCTATCTTCTCCATTCTTACAACCAGCATGACAAAATTACTTTATAGATGAGGAAATTAAGCCTGCATGGTTTTTCCCAAAGAGATAGTGAGTTTGGGATTAAAACTTATTTCTATCTAGTGCTTGCTCCCTCAAAAGTGAACACACATTATAGATTACCCAGCTCCCTGCATTTGCTGATGAGCATTGTGTTCATTTTCTCTGACTTTTGTGCCTTTCTCCAGCCCAGCTTCCCAACACTGCATAAGTGATTCTGTCCACAGGCCTCTCCAGATATTATAAAATTCTTCAGATTTACCCACCACAAAGATCAACTTTCTGGTACTGCTGAACCCAGACCATGAATGTACTAGACCGTCAGTTTGAGTCCTCCAAGAAGCAAGTATGAATGTGGAATTATACATGCAAAATTAAACTTATTGGAGAAAATGCATGTTAAGGATAAAGGGGGAAGACATAAGCGGGCGCAGGGAGCACCTGCAACTGTGGAAGGAGAAGGGAAGGAAGAATCAGGAGAGAAGAGTCTCAGATGACAATGAAGCTCTAAGAAAGTCTCAGCCAGGCCAGTGGGAAACCCCAGGTAAAGACAGCCTATTTGAAAGCAATCTCTATGGGTAGAAATGGTCCAGGCTTAGCACCCCAGCTCCGTCATTGGCTGGAAGCAGCCAGCAAAACAGGAACACCAGTGGGGGAGACAGGGTGCTGTCAGCCAACCACACTCTCCCAGCAGGCTGTCTTGAAGAGAGATCCCAGCAGTGTGGTGTCAAGGTTGCCACACAGACCCAACGTGCCACTCTGACTTCCAGGCATTGGCCCCCCTTGGCTTCTGTCAACATAATGACTGTTTGAACAGCCAGAAAATAGCTGTTGCTGGGCATGGTGGCACATGCCTATAATCCTAGTACTTCAGAAGCTGAGACAGGAGGGTCTCAGGTTCAAAAACAGCCTCAGCAACCTAGCAAGACCCTGTTTCAGAACAAAAAATTAAAAGGGTTGAGGATATTGCTCAGGGGTAGAATGCCCGTGAGTTCAATTCTCAAGACCAAAAAAGAAAGAAGAAGAAGAAGAAGAAGAAGAAGAAGAAGAAGAAGAAGAAGAAGAAGAAAGGAAGGAAGGAAGGAAGGAAAAGAAAAGAGCTGTTGACCTTGCAGGAGCCTCTCTATGCCCAGAAGATCCTGAACTAAACTTTCCATAGCCACCTTCTGGCCTTGTAGCTGGACCATGCCCAGATGCCCATGCTGTGTTTTCTCTGCAGTTTACCCAACTCATGGCAGGTTTTGGTTCTGTTTGGAGCTTGTCTGTGTCACTCATTGGTAGATATTGATGATGACCTCCCCCTGGCTTCCCTCTTGCACAGGCTCACATCCTTTCAGCTGGGGTGGGGAGGGCAGTCTCACCCAGAGGTTGAGTGTAGATGCTGGTGCTCTGGACCTCCCTGGAGACCAGAGTCCAGGCTTCCTCCCAACATGCTTCTGCAGCTGGACTTAAACTCCAGGGGCAGCCTGAGAAGGAAGGGAATTTCCCCCAAAGGAGGTTCCAGGGATCCACACATGCTCCAGAGCCAGATCTTCTGCAGTGTCACCCTACCAGGTCCCTACTGCCTGACCCTACAGAGGGGTCCCTGCAGAGGCAGAGAATCACAGGATTAATCCTGACTTTGCCATTGTGAAGGAATAAGAAGGACCAAGGTCAGGTCAGGTCACCCACTGTCCCTCAACCCTCCAGCAGGAGAGCTGTGCCAGCCTTGGTCTTGCGATGGGGCTTTGGGGACAGAAAGAGAGGACAAGCCTCTGTGGTACCATTCTCACCAATGGCCCAGAGTGTCCTCAGACCGGCTGGGCTGCTGCTTCTGCCAGCTTGCAGATGAGGGGAACTAGGGAGTTGGAGGCCATGAAGCAGCCACCTTCTAACTTCTCTGTTTTCAGCCCTGGATGCCAGGGGTAGCAAGCCTAAGCATCGGGGCTAGAGGGGCCATCAGAGGAGAGTCCACAGACTGGCCCCTGAACGCATGACTGTGCAGAGCTGCAGACTACCGGGAGGAATGTACTTGAGACAGGCCTGAGGAGGTGGCGGGGGCGGGGGGGGGGTTCTGGGGAGGGGCTAAGCAGGTGGAGGTCAGCTGATCCCTGGCAGTTCAGGTGTGGCTCCCTCCCCACCCACCCCTGAGGAGAAGCTACAGTGAGCCTGTTCCACAGAAGCTGCTGGGCACTGTGGCAGGCTAGTCCCCTGAAAGACCTCCTGCAGCCTGGGCGTAAGTGTCCAGTCATAAAAAGAGAGCTTCTGACAGATGAAAGAGATCGAGCAGGACTAACTACGGCAGGAAAGCCAGAGGGAAGAGCCAGCCCTGTGCACCTCTCGGGGAGGGGTCTTTGATTTTTGTCCACAGAGATCACCCTCAGCCCAGGCACCCACAGATTAAAAAAAAAAAGTGACCAGATGGAGGGCTGGGGGACTGATGGCCACAGAAGAGGAACAGAAAAGGAAGGGAGCTGACTGTCATAGCTTAGGTGCCAGCCCTCCTTGAAATCTCTCAGCTACTGACCAGTTAGCCCTTTCTTTCTCCATAGTCCTCTGGTCCCTAGTACATACTTCTAGGAGTTTTCAACCAACAGTAATAACTGTCTGTCCCTGTCTTACAGACTGGGGGTTTCCCAAAGGCAAAAGCCAGGCTGTGTTTTTCTTTGTATTTGGTTCATAGTAACTGCTCAATAAAGGTTAGAACAGCAGAACACTGGAGGATGGATGGATGGCAGCAAGTAGAAATCAAGAATCACAAGGCCCTGGGTTCAATTCCCAGCACTGCGTGCGCGCGCGCGCACACACACACACACACACACACACACACACGACCTCTTAGCTGGGTGTGATGGCATACACCTGTAATCCTAGTACCTGGGAGGCTGAGACAGGAGGATTACAGGTTCAAGGACAGCCTCAGCAAGTAGTAAGACTCCCAGCAACCTAGCAAGATTCTATTTCAAAATAAAAACAAAACAGGACTGGGGGTGTAGCTTGGAGGTAGAATGCCCTTGAGTTCAATCCCCGGTACCAAAAAAGAAAAAAGTTACATTGGAATATGCCAGTTGGCACATTGCCTCTTAAAAGGAGGAGACACCTAGAAGGAAGAAGAAATGTTCCAGTAAAGAAGCAGGAGCAGGAGCTTGGGTCCAAGATGGAGAAAATGTCCCACGCAGGCCTGGGCCCTAGGCTTGCTGTGATGCAGAAGGGAGGAAACACCTGGAGTGGCAGGAACATAACTAGGTGAGAGGCGGATGCTATGAGAGGGAGAATCAGGAGAGGAGCCCAGGAATCAAGGGATGACTATCGGAATTCCCCAAAGAGAGCCACTTTCAGCAATCAAATGACTTTTCTAAAGCAGAAGTAAGAGGGCCACCTTCGTTTGTTCACAACCCATCTTCCTAGAAGAGTGTATTTGTCCCAGCCTCTGATGGCCATTAGGGAAGGAGTTCTTGGGGTATAAAGACACAGAGCCAGCAGATTCCTGTGTTCCAGTACAGGCTCCACCACAAGCCTCTGATAATCTTGAGCAAGAACCTTCTCTCAGTCTCCTCACCTGTCATCTTCACCATCTTACGGGGGCTCGCAGAGCACACGAAGGAAGGAGTTTTGCACAGTACCAAACTGCACAAACAGAAGGATAGAGCGCCTGGTGATAGAAGAGCCAGAAGTCAGAAAAGTCCTAGGTTTTGCTCAAAACCTTTCTTTTCTTTTTTTTTTTTTTTTTTTTTTTTGCAGTACTGGGGATTGAACCCAGGAACATTCTACCTCTGAGCTACATTCCCAGCCCTAATTTTTTATTCTTTATTTTAAAACAGGGTCTCGCCGGGCGTGGTGGCGCACGCTTGTAATCCCAGCATTCGGGAGGCTGAGACTCGAGGATCCGGGTTCGCGGCCAGCCTCAGCTACCTAGTGAGGAACTCCGCAACTTAGTGAGACTCGGTTTCAAAATAAAGAATAAAAAATAGGGCTGGGGGTGTAGCTCGGAGGTCGAATGCCCCTGAGTTCAATCCCCAGACCCGCAAAAAAAATAAAATAAAATAAAATAAAATAAAACAGGGTCTCACTAAGTTGTAGAGGGCCTCACTAAGTAGCTGAGGCTGGCCGCAAACCCAGATCCTCCAGTCTCAGTCTGGGTTTACTTGGGATTACAAGTGTGCGCCACCATGCCCGGATATTCTTTATTTTGAAACAGGGTCTCACTAAGTTGCAGAGAGCCTCACTGCTCGAAACCTTTCTGAGCCTGTTTCCCCACAACTGAAATGAGCAAAATGGCATCTACCTTGAAGAGTTGTAAGGTTTCAAAATAAGTCACTGAACCGGGCATGCATGCTTGTAATCCCAGTACTTGGGAAGCTGAGACAGGAGGCCTGGGTTCGCGGCCAACCTCAGCTACTTAGTGATGCCCTCCGCCACTAGTGAGACCCTGTTTCAAAATAAAGAATAAAAAATAGGGCTGGGGGTGTAGCTCGGAGGTAGAATGCCTGAACTCAATCCCCAGTACCGCAAAAAAAAAAAAAAAAAAAAGTCACTGAAAATGCCTAACATTCAATGAGTGGAAGGCAATATTGCAAAGAAGGTATTAATCAGGGCTGCTATTGCAGCTGGGAAGCTGGCACCAGGACACAGGCTGGGTCTTCCCAGAGGGAGGAACACCTCCTTCTCATTTCCACAAAGGTACCATCTGTTCTCCAAGCTCTGCACTTAGGGGGTGCCTCCAGTGAACCTAGGACTGAAAGTGTCTCTTTCAGCTCAACCCCTTAACTTTCATGGAGGAGAGATCTGAAGGACAGGCTGTGAATTTGCCTGATGAACTGGGCTGGGGTGGCCCAGACATCTTGCTTCCACAGTGTGAAGAGTATGATATTCCTTCAGTGAGGGGAGGGGCTCTCTCTGTGTGTCCAGGTTCACACCCCTTTAAGGGCCGGGCAGAATGGGAGGAGCTCTGGCACCCTTAGTCCAGGCCAGAAGCCCATTATTCCACTTCTCTACAGCATCATCCTCTTGGTGTCAGAGATTATCCCCATATAGATGCAAAAGTCAACTAACACAATAAGCAACCATTGTGCACTGCTTCTTTGTGCCAGGCTCTGTGCTAAGAGATGTCTGCACACTTTTTTCTTTCTTTTTTTTTTTATTTTAATTTTGGAAATGTCCAAACCTACATAAAAGTTATAAAAATAGTACAATGAACACCCATGACCTAGATTCCCTAGTTAACACTTGCCACATTTGTTTTCTCTCCCTGAATATGTATGTTTTGTTAAACCATTTCAGAATAGATTACAGACATTGAGATATTGAGATTCTTTGTGTGTGTGTGTGTGTGTGTGTGTGTGTGTGTGTGTGTGTGTGTGGTACTGGGGCATTCTACCTCCGAGCTATACCTCCAGCCCTATTTTTTATTCTTTATTTTGAAACCGAGTCTCACTAAGTTTTGGAGTGCCTCACTAGGTAGCTGAGGCTGGCTGCGAACCTGGATCCTCCGGTCTCAGCCTCCCGAATGCTGGGATTACAAGCGTGCGCCACCACGCCCAGCTAATTAATTAACTTATTAATTAATTGGTACTGGGCATTGAACCCAGGAGCATTCTACCTCTAAATACACCCCAGCCCTTTTTACTTTTTGAAACAGGGTGTCACTAAGTTGCTCAGGGTCCTGCTGAGTTGCTGAGGCTGGCCTCAAACCTGCAATCCTCCTATCTCAGCCTTTCAAGTAGTGGGATCCCAGGCCTGTGCCACTGCGCCCAGCTAGTTTAAAACCATTTTACCCTTTGGGAGGGGTGGGAGGTGGTTTCCAGCCACTGACATTTTCAAGTACTCACGTCAGTTGTTTTGCAGAATATCCCTCAATTTAGATTTTTTGCTGGTTTCTTCCTGCTAGAGTCAGGCTGATCTGCATGCTTAACGCTCACAGTGACTCCTATGGATTTGACAACTTCATTTTACAGAGGTGGAGGCTGGGGCTCGGGAAGGGCTGTCACACAGCCGCTGAGAGGCTCACCTGGGGTTGGAGGCAGCTTGGTTCTGAGTCTATGCTCATACCCTTTGCTGGGAAGAGCAGCTGGGAAGCCTCATCAGTTTTTTGTTTTCTTTTTTGTACTGGGGACTGAACCCAGGAGCATTCTACCTCTGAGCTACACCCCCAACTTTTTTTTATTTTAATTTTTTATTTTGAAAGAGGGTTTCACTAAGTTGCTGAAGCTGGCCCCGAACCTTCAATCTTTGTGTCTCAGCCTCCCAAGTACTGGGATTACAGGAGTGCGCCACCATGCCGGGCCCAGTTCGGTTCTTCTTAGGAGGGATTCTTTTATCAGCCCCTTTTAGTACCTTGGCTGGAATGGAAAGCAGATTTTGACAGGTCCTAGTATGGTAAGAAGAGGAGTGGCCAGGGAGGGGACACCTCCAAACTCTTGTCTGCAGTGAGTTCTGGCCTCCATAATCAACCCTGTCTGATTCCTTTAGGCTACTTTAGAAATCTGATTTTTTCTTCCTGCCCCCTTCTAGACCTCCAAGGGAAGTGATGCGTCACATCACAAACACACATCACACACCACACAGTACTGAGGGGGTAACAGTCCTCTGGGTACAGTCATCACTGAATTCTGTCCCGTTGCCTAGCAACTCTAGGACATTTCAGCCCTTTCCAGCCAGAGGGTGGGCAGAGGGGGCAACCGCATGACTGGCTGGGTCTTCTTGTTCTGGGGGTCTCCTCAAGGTCAGTAGCCTAACAAACAAGGGGGTCCCTGCACTCGAGGAGTGCTCCTCCCCCTCTAGGGCCCTCCTGCTGAGTGACTCTGAACGGGGGCATCTCCCAGGGAAGAATGCCTGAGAGCTGGCGGTGTGTGTGGGCGGGGGTGCACATGGCCTCTGCAGGGACTCTCTGAGAAGAGAGGGTGGAAAGAGAAGATCCAGTGAGAACCTCGTCCCGCCAGGAGAGGGAAGCTTCTCATAGTTACGGTTCCACCAGTTTCAGAGACCTGCTGGCCACATTTACTAGGTTTGGGTCTTGGCTACACTTCTCTGTGGAAGACCTGGGCATCTCCTTAATCATTCAAGCCTGCTATTCTAACCATCCAAGCTGATAAGAACAGATACTACCCTCCATCTTAACCCAAAGGCTGAGAAGCTATTAATCTTGAATATATATGTATAACAGTAGCCATTTCACTTGGATTAGGTTAAGTCAATGGTCTTTACCTGGGGTCTGTGAATAGAATTCAGAGGAGAAGAATTCAGAGTAAATTTGGGGGGAAAACTTGAATCATGTTCACTAATCTCTTCTAAAATTTATGAAATATTTTATGATATATTAGTAGATCCATGGTTTTAAGAAATATTCCTAAAATCTGTGACTGTTGTCTGTATTAATCACAGCCTGTAATTGCATTACTTATGGAGGATGAGACAGAAGAATCAAATTGCAGGTTTGTGGCCAGCCTCAGGAAGTTAGTGAAGCCCTCCGCAACTTAGTAAGACTCTGTTTCAAAATAAAATAAATAAATAAAAATAGCTGGGGGTGTAGCTCAGAGATAGAATGTTCCTGGGTTCAATCCCAGTATCAACACCCCCCCCCCAAAAAAAAAAAAAGCTAAGAACTTCAAATTTAGCCTGTGGAAGTTTTTCTCAAACCAAGACCCAAGGAAGAATTTTGAGGAATCTTCTAATTTTGAATTTTCATGTTATGGTGTCCATTTTATTTTGTGTGTGTGTGCGTGTGTGTGTGTGTGTGTGTGTGTGTGTTGCTGAAGACTGAACTCAAGGACTTACATGTGTTAGGCAAGTGCTCTGCCACCAAGCTAAATCCTTAGCCCCTGTCGATGGTATCTCTAAACAAAATACTATGTAATAGTCCTAGGGTTCTGAAAAACTACCGTGTGTGTGTGTGTGTGTGTGTGTGTGTGTGTGTGTGTGTGTGTGTGTGTGTTTTATTGGGAATTGAACCCAGGGGCATTCTACAACCAAGCTACACCCTGGCCCTATATTATTTTTACTTGGAAACAGGGTCTCGCTAGGTTTAGAGTCTCACTACTTGCTGAGGATGTCCTTGAACCTGTGATCCTCCTGTTTCAGCATCCCAAGTACTGAGATTACAAGCGTGTGCCACCACGCCCAGCGTGTTGATGTTTTAAAATGGTGTGCAGCCCTTGTTGGACTATAGGTCCCCTTCAATATGATAATGCCATCCCCAGAACTTCAGACTCTTTACCACCCCCATCTTATTTTGTTTTGTTTTGTTTGGTGGTACTGGGGATTGAACCCAGGGGCTTTCTATCTCTGAGCTACACCCTCAGTCTTTTTTAATTTTTTGTTTCAAAACGGGGTCTTGCTAAATTGCTGAGGGCCTCACTAAGTTGCTGAAGCTGGCCTTGAACCTGTGAGCCTCCTGTCTCAGCCTCCCAAGCACTGGTATTATAGGCATGTGACACCATGCCTAGCTAACCCCCATCCCTTGAGAGTCCCATTGTCCTCCCACTTAGTAAGGGCTTTTCCATTTGTCCTGGTGACCTCTCTTGATGTTTCACAGCCTGCAGGGTGTCCAAGCTATGCCCTGTCTCAGGGGGAGCTTCCTCATTGCCCACTGCTGATCCTAATTCCAAAAAACTCAACCTCAAACATCAAGATCTCCAAAGATTAAAATCTCTAAAGATAAAATATCCCCAAAATCATAATCCCCCAAAATTAATATCCTAAGTATTGAAATTCTTTTTTTTGCGGTACTGGAGATTGAACCCAGGGGCATTCTACCTCTGAGCTACATCCCCAGCCCTATTTTTTATTCTTTATTTTGAAACAGGGTCTCACTAAGTTGTGGAGGGCCTCACTAAGTAGCTGAGGCTGGCCATGAACCCGGATCCTCTGGTCTCAGCCTCCCAAATGCTGGGATTACAAGCGTGCACCTCCACACCCGGCTAGTATTGAAATTCTAATAGCCAAAATTCTGAAAACTGTAATTCCCATTGGAGAAAAAGGGGGTGGCATATATTAGAGGGCTAGAAAGCCAAATTCTGGGTAAGGGATAAGTGCATTTTCCATTTTACACAGGATAGTTGGCAGATGATTCAGTCGTCTACTACTTCTGCCTCTTCACACATACTGCCAAGCCTGCCTTCAAAACATGCCCTTTGCCAGAGAATAAAAAGAATTGACAAGCTCTAGACCTTCTGAACCAAAGACACTTGCTGACATAGTGGTCCCTCCAGTGTTAACAAAGCACATTAAATGGTGAACTATTCTTGGTTAGGGATTTTTTTTTTTTTTTTTTTGCAGTACTGGGGGTTGAACTCAGGGGCATTCTACCTCCGAGCTATACCCCCAGCCCTATTTTTTATTCTTCATTTTGAAACTGGGTCTCACTAAGTGCCTCACTAGGTAGCTGAGGCTGGCCGCCAACCCGGATCCTCTGGTCTCAGCCTCCCGAATGCTGGGATTACAAACTTGCGCCACCACGCCTGGCTTGGTTAGGGATTTGACTGTCAAAGATAGACTTTTTATATTTACCACTAAATCTAACAGAAAAATAGCTCATGTTTCATTTTTGGTTAATGGACGACACTTTCAAAACTATCCCCGTTGCTTTTTATCAAATATGTACAATTCATGCCATTCTTGGATCTGAAAATTCTGTCTGTTCATGTATGTACTAATGACTGGAAAAAGCAAAATGCTTTGTAAATGTTTATTTGAGGATTCGGTGGACTTTGCAGAAGAAAATGAATTTCAATTGAATCCTCAAATTTTGATAGGTTTGAAATTAGGTGCAATTGAGGCTTCTAAAAGTGACTCTCAAGGTGTTACCAATAAAGTTTGTTTTTTCCATTCATCCCAATGCTTTTGATGGGAAATTCGGATGAGTGGATTGGCCACATGATGAGGCAATGAAAAAAACTTCTTTTAAAAATGCATCATCAAGCTGGGTGTGGTGGCACACGCTTGTAATCTCAGCATTTGGGAGGCTGAGACTGGAGGATCCAGGTTCTCCACCAGCCTCAGCTACCTAGTGAGGCACTCCGCAACTTAGTGAGACCCTGTTTCAAAATAAAGAATAAAAAATAGGGTTGGGGGCATAGCTCGGAGGTAGAATGCCCCTGAGTTCAATCCCCAGTACCGCAAAAAAAAAAAAAAAAAAAAAAAAAAGCATCATCAGCCGAGCGTGGTGGCGCAAGCTTGTAATCCCAGTACTTGAGAGACTGACACTGGAGAATTTGAGTTCGTGGCCAGCCTTCAGCTATTTAGTGAGACTCTCTGAAACTTAGTGAGACCCTGTTTCAAAATAAAGGAAAAAAATGGGGCTGCGGGTGTAGCTTGGAGGTGGAATGTCCCTGAATTCAATTCCCAGTACTGCAAAAAAAAAAAAAAAAAAAAAAAAAAAAAAAAAAAAAGCAGCATCTTTCTGTGTTGGCATTCCTTCAGGAAAATGAAACTTCAGGAGTTTTTTCTGTTTTGTTTTGCAGTGTTTGTGGGCATTGTGACTGTGAGGTCTGGATCCTCCGGTCTCAGCCTCCCAAGTACTGGGATTACAAGTGTGTGAAACAAGGTCTCCCTAAATTACGGAGGGCCTTACTAAGTAGCTGAGGCTGGCTACTAACCTGTAATCTTCCTGTCTCAACCTCCCAAGTACTGGGATTACAAGTGTGTGCCATCATGCCCAGCTCCGTGAGATACTTTTTCATATGCTGGATTTTTTTTACTTTTTAGGGTTTTTTCCCACCATTTTCAATTGCTAGCATTGTGTTTTACAATATACTATTGTTATGGTTTGGATCTTAAAATGTCCCCCAAAAGTTCATGTGTTGATGGCTTGGTCCCCAGATGATGGCGCTATTGAAAGGCGGTAGAATCTTTTTTTTTTTTTTTTCCTGTGGTACTGGGGATTGAACCCAGAGGCATTCTATCTCCAAGTTATACCCCCAGCCTGATTTTATTTCTTATTTAGAAACAGTCTTGCTAAGTCGCAGAGGCTGGCTTTGAACTTGCGATCCTCCTGTCTCAGCCTCCCAAGTACTGGGATTATAGGCATGTGCCACCATGCTGGTAGAATCTTTAGGAAGTGGGACCTATCGGGAAAAAAAGTTGGTCCCTGGAAGGCATGTCCTTTGAAGGGTATATTGGGACTTTGGCTCTTCTTCTCTCTCTCCCTCACCCTCACTATCCTTCCAGGCAGCAATGAGGTGAGCAGCTTTGCTCCACAGTGAACTCTCCACCATGATGTTCTGCTTCACTGTGGGCCCAAAGGACCATGGGCTGAATCCTCTCAAATCATGAGCCAAAATAAACCTTTCTCCTTTAAGTTGCTTATCTCATGTAAATTGTCACAGTGATAAAAAAACTGACTAACACAGCTTTGTTACGTATTTTTTTCTTTAGATCATGTCCAATACTGGAGGTATCAATTGTGTAAACACTTGTAGAGTATTCTAATTCATTTTATGTATTTTTTTGTGACTTTGACTCTGCAGAAGTGCAGTATCACAATGTTGACTTTGTAAGTTTTCTGTGTGTATGTGAAAATTCCTCAATAGATAAAGAGATATCCTTTTTGTACAATCCGCTACATTTATGACAGATAAAATTTATTCAGATTTCTGCTTTTGGGGTGACTGCATGCATATGGTGACCTTTTTTTTTTTTTTTTTGTAATGAGGATTGAACCTGGAGGTACTCTACAACCAAGCTACACCCCCCCCAGCCCTTTTTATTTTTTGTTTTGAAACATGGATTCTCTAAGTTATTTAAGGTCTCGCTAAGTTGCTGAAGCTAGCTTTGAACCTGTGATTCTCCTGTCTCAGCCTCCCAAGTACTGGGATTATAGACACTTGCCACCATGCCCAGTGTGCCTCATTTTTTTGGTGTGTGGTGCTAGGGATAAACCCAGGATTCGCTCATACTAGACAAGCCCTCTACCACTGATCTACACCCCCAGCCCCCATTGTGGGTTTTGATTGATCTTGTCAAGACTTTGGCTGGCCAGGCATGGTGGCACACACCTGTAATCCCAGCTATTCAGGAGGACAGGTCAGGAAAATTGCAAGTTTCAGGCTAACCTGAGAAACTAGCTTAACCCTGTCTCAAAATAAAAACAAAATTCTGGCATGTTGGTGCATGGCTATAATCTCAGCCATGGGAGGCTGAGACAGGAGAATTGTAGGTTAAAGGACAGCCTCAGCACCTTAGTGAGACCTGTTTCAAAATACAAAATATTTTTTTAAAGGGCTGGGCAGCCGGTGGTGGTGACGCATGCTTGTAATCCCAGTACTTCGGAGACTGAAACCAGAGGATCTGGGTTCGCGGCCAGTCTCAGCTACTTAGTGAGGCCCTCTGCAATTTAGTGAGACCCTGTTTCAAAATAAAGAATAAATAGGACTGGGAGTGTAGCTCAGAGGTGGACTGCCCCCTGGGTTCAATCCCCAGTACCTCAAAAAAAGGGAGCGGGCTGGGCATATAGCTCAAGGACAGAATGCCTCTGGGTTCAATCACAGGTCTAAAATGAGTGAATGAATGAATGAATAAAGGTTAGGGACATAGCTCAGTGGTAGAGCACTTGCCTAGTCTGTATGAGGCCCTTGTTGCCTACTAAGAAAAAAAAAAAAAAGACCTAGGTTGTCCATCACAGTACTTCAGATGATCATAGTTGTAAAATGGTACATACAATTACCAACTAGAATAATATATGCTTATACATTTTGCTTTTTTACCTATTTGTTTAGGAATAATACAGTTGATCTCATAATCATTATATCTCTTCAGCCATCATTACTATAACTAAGTGCTTACACTGGCAAAAATGTGCATATTATTATTGCCTAGTATATTGTGTAAAGTGCCCTATGAAGTGTTCTGTTGTGTTTTTTCTGGTATTATTATTATTATTATTATTATTATTATTATTATTATTATTTTACTAGGAATTGAACCAACAGGCATTTTACCTGTGACCTACAACCCCAGTCCTTTTTATATTTATTCATTTATTTATTTTTGTGGTACTGGGGATTGAACCCAGAAGCATTCTACCTCCAGTCTTTTTTTTTTTTCTCTTTGATGCGGAGATTGAGTCATTGAACCCAGGGGCATTCTAGCTTTGAACTTGTGATCCTCTCATATCAGCCAGCCAAGTCCTGGAATTACAGGCATATGCCACCATGCCCAGGTAAATGTAAAGGACAGGTCTTCTAGCCCTATTTTTTTTTTTTTTTTTTTTTTTTTTTTTTGCGGTACTAAGGATTGAACCTAGGGGCATTCTACCTCCGAGCTACACCTCCAATCCTATTTATTCTTTATTTTGAAACAGGGTCTCACTAAGTTGCAGAGGGCCTCAC
>PVLC010005141.1:0-78740 GCA_004027655.1 Graphiurus murinus
ACACTTCAGATAGAGGTCTAATATCTAGGATATACAAAGAACTCAAGAAAATCGCAACTAAGAAAGCAAATAACCCAATCAAAAAATGGGCAAAGGATCTAAATAGACACTTCACAAAAGAAGAAATACAAATGGCCAATAAATGTATGAGGAAATGTTCCACATCATTGGCAATCAGGGAGATGCAAATCAAAACTACTCTGACAGCCGGGCGTGGTGGCGCACGCTTGTAATCCCAGCATTCGGGAGGCTGAGACCAGAGGATCCGGGTTCGCAGCCAGCCTCAGCTACTTAGTGAGGCACTCCGCAACTTAGTGAGACTCGGTTTCAAAATAAAGAATAAAAAATAGGGCTGGGGGTATAGCTCGGAGGTAGAATGCCCCTGAGTTCAATCCCCAGTACCGCAAAAAAAAAAAAAAAACTACTCTGAGATTTCACCTAACTCCAGTCAGAATGGCAATCATAAAAAACACGAACAACACTTGCTGGCGAGGGTGTAGAGAAGTGGGAACCCTAATACATTGTTGGTGGGAGTGCAAACTTGTGCAACCACTGTGGAAAACAGTATGGAGGATCCTCAGACAAATGGGAGTGAACCTACCATATGACCCAGCAATACCACTACTGGGTATATACCCAAAAGAATGGAAACCAAACTATCAGACCGATGCATGTGTATCTATGTTTATAGCAGCTCAATTCACAATAGCCAAATTATGGAAGCAGCCAAGATGTCCATCCACAGATGAATGGATTACAAAACTATGGGATATATACACAATGGAATTTTACTCAGCCATAAAGAAGAACAAAATCATGTTCTTTGCAGGGAAATGGATGCAACTGGAAAACATTATGTTAAGTGAGATTAGCCAGTCACAAAGAGTAAAGAAGTATATGTTCTCCCTAATATGCGGATGTTAGGGAGAAGATGGGACATAAGAGGGTCCCCAGATGAAAAAGTAGAGACCCTCGATAAACAAAGAAGTTGATTTAACTGAAGGGAATGGACAGGGGGTGGCGGGGGTAGAGCATCCTAAGGCACATGATGTACTTACACAATTATATCAAGATCACTCACTGAACTGAACTTGAGAGGAAGGGAGGGCGAGGGAGCGGGGTGGGAATTGGGGAAAGGGTCAGATGAGAAATGTGTGCACATTTATCTTTATCAATTTGTACCTAACAAAAATGTATATATACAAGGCACGAATTATTACAATAAAAAATAAAATAAAAAAATTATTATTAGCCAAAAAAAATAAATAAATTACCTCCTCTCTGCACATTATGTAGCAGAAGTTTTCAAAGTAGGTTTATTCTTTGTTAGTTTCCAGGACTGATGTAGGTTTTTCTCCATTTTTGTACTCTGTTCACCACTGATAGGAACTAATAAACTCTAATTGAAGGTGAACACAAGTGAATTCTTTTACCCTTTAAAAGAGGATTTTATTTGTGTTGCTACTTTTGTCTATGTGTGTGCACACATGTGGGAGCAGTCTCTTTTTCTCTCTGATTCTTTTTTAAAATCCTCCATGCCACTTCTTTATTTTGTAATGCTGTATGAGAGTCATTATTTTTAATAGACACTTTTAAATCCTTTATATTTTATGTCAGGGACATATTCGATGACATTCTTTGTCCTGTTATTTTATGCTCATTTTGTGATTTTTTTTCCCCTTGACTTAAAGTATTTTGCCATATGGTTTCTGTTTCATTTGCTTTTATCTTTTATAGGGATTATTTTAGATTTTGTGACTTTATAAACATTGTTGAGCCCTACCTAATCTACTTATTTCATTAAAAAAAAAGAAACCCATCATTTGACTCTTCTTTACAGGAGGAACTTAGAATTCTTTTTTTTTCTATTCTGCTTTTGTTAATGAAAGTGGGCCTGTAATTCAAAATGAGTATTGTTGAATTATGATTATTTTTATATTATCCATTCTCTTTTAAGAATTGCTTTTCTTTTTCATTTAATCATATAACATCTGCAGCAACCACTGATTGCCACCAAATGTTTTATGTTTTTATATCTTAACTTCTTTATTCTTAAGGATATTGTTTAGCTAGAACTCATCCTTAAGTTGATGTCTTTGGGAGGGGGGGTAAGGAAGGATATATATGTTATATACATGTTCATTTCCTGAGCCCTTCTATTATCTCAAGGAGTTAAAGACTATTATATAACATGTTAGCATTCCCTTGCAAAACAACATTTAATTGATAATAGCATTCAAAAACATAATTAGAAAGCTTGGAAAATTCTTATAGAATAACCCAAATGCAAACAATATTGTAATTATGAAATATAAAAATGTTGCTAGCACTCTGTACAGAAGAAGAACCTAGGAACAGTAGCATTTACTGACATTCAGATGACAAATTAATATAGGTCACAAAGTTATTGCTGGGAATTAAAGACCTCTAATGGTTTAGATAATTCTTATGGTTATGATGCAAAATTAGTTATACATTCTTGAACTTTTTTTTTTTTTTTGTACTTGGGATTGAACCCAGGGTCTCACAAATGATAGGCAAGTGCTTTATCACTGAGATGTACCCTTTGATAATATGTGTATATATATACAAATGTACACACACATATATTTATTTATTTATTTATTTATTTATTTATTTTTTTTGCGGGACTGGGGGTTGAACTCAGGGGCATTCTACCTCCGAGCTATACCCCCAGCCCTATTTTTTATTCTTTATTTTGAAACCGAGTCTCACTAAGTTGCGGAGTGCCTCACTAGGTCGCTGAGGCTGGCCGCGAACCGGGATCCTCCGGTCTCAGCCTCCCGAATGCTGGGATTACAAGCGTGCGCCACATATATTTATTTATGTATATAATTTGAGACAGAGTCTCACTAGATTGCCCAGCTTGCCTTGAACTTGTGATCCTCCTGCCCTAGCTTCTCAAGTAGTTGGAATTACAGGGTGTGCCAACATGTTGGGAAAGTCCTTGAACAGTTTTATCTTTGTGAGTAATATTGGCAATTTTAGTTGAATTGCAACAATAACTTGTAACTCTTATTGGCTGTTGCAGTTGACCAAAAGTTTACTCTGTATAGTGTATATGTCTATGCATAAAGTTGCATCATTCTATATGATTGACTAAAATAGTTGATTGCAAAATTTGAAGTTTTTCCTGTTTGTTAAAACAATGATTTTTTTTTTTTTTGAGAGTCACTGAGATGAAATTTTCTTTCTCTTTCTTTTCTTTTTTTCTTCAGTACTGATGTTTGAACCCAGTGCCTCTTTCATGCTGGATAAGGGTTCTATCACTGAGCCACATCTCCAGCCCTGGAAAAAATAATCTTCTAATCTTCTTTATCTGTTAGATAATCATCTTATTCTTACTCGGTCCAAAATGAAATTAATTAAACTCTCAACTCTCTCTCTTTTTCTTAAATGTCCTGTTTCCGTTCCTTCTCAGTAGGTAGAGTAAAATTCACTGGACATTCTTGCTAGATAGTATTAAAAAACATTATCTAATCCCAAACTTAATGCATTAACTGTTATGCTCTACGTTCTGCAGGTAAGGAGACTGAGAATCTACACAGATCTTTAGGGAACTGAGGATTTCAGAGAGTAACTAGTTTGCTCAAGATTTATCAGCTGATAAAAGGAGTCAGAATTTGAATCCAGTTCTGACTCTTTCTTCTGTACTGGACTGTATAGACAGCATTACAGGACTCTAGTTCTATCAGGACTAGTACACTATGCACAAAGGAAAAAGAGAGCAAGGGCATTTGAATTCAGTTATACTAAAACATTGATTGAGCCTTGATTTTATAGAGATAAAAAATCACTGACTACTCTTACGGAGTTTTAAATCAGGCAGATTTATAAACCTAACATTTTAGCTCTGATGATATATAGTAATAGAGGTATTGAAGTAGGAAGTAGCACAGAGGAAGAATTCATTCATTCTTTAATGGAAGGGATAGGGAGAAGGAAATGGAAGACAGCTGTGAAGGAAATGATATCAAAATATATTCTATATACAAGTGATATGTACATAATTTCCTGCCTAAAGCAGATGGTATCTAAACTGGATTTGAAGGTTAAAAAATACGAGTGCATTCTGTGTTTAATATGGAGGATGTAAGTGCTATGGTGAGGATATAAAAGATGTATGGGAAACCATAAATAATTGGTTATCATCAGAACATAATATTTATTTATCCAACCAATAAATATTGAACACATACTAAGGATTATGCATTGTGTGAGGTACTAGAGAAAAAGTAAAGGATGAGAGAATTTGTGGAGCATATACTGTACCTGGCTGTGGGTTTTTTGTTTATTTATGGTACTGGGGATTGAACCCAGGGACATTTTACCTCTAAGCTATACCCCCAGTCCTTTTTATTTTTATTTTGAAACAGGGTCTCACTAAGTTACTCAGGCTGGCCTTCTGCTTGTGATCTTCCTGGCTCAGCCTCCTAAATACTGGGATTATAGGCATGTGCCATCACACCAGGCTCCAGGCTGTGTTAAAGACTGAAGTTATGCAAGTAGGAAAAGAAACAAATTTGATAGGGGTGTGTGTGTGTGTGTGTGTGTGTGTGTGTGTGTGTGTGTGTGTTTTACTGAAGACTGAACCCAGGAGCATTCTACCTCCAAACTATACCCCTAGCCCTTTTTTTTTTAAAATCTTGAGACAGAGTCTCATTCAGTTGCTGAGAATCTCACTACTGACCTGAGATCCTCCCATCTCAGCCTTCCAAGTACTGGTATTATAGGTATATGCCACTATGCCCAGCTTCTTATAGGTCTTGAATGCCAGGATATATTGTTTGAAATTTTCCCTGGAGGTTCTACTGAGATAAGCAGCATGTTAAATAGGATTATGGCACATTGGGCTTCTGCAGCAGAGAGGAGGGTGGATGTGGAGAGAATCAGATTAAAGGGAGCAATATTTTGGAAATAAAATCAATAGCATTTAGTATTCCTTATGTATGGATGGTTAAGTTGAAAAGAATTAAGATGACTGCCAGGTTTGTGGTTTCAGTGAATGAGTAGAGGGGGTGGAATACAGAAAGAATAATAAATCAGTGAAGAAAGAAAGAAATTAATTGAGTTTGGGATATGATGAACAGTGTGAAGTACATGTGGAGTGCCTAAATTTGTTTTAAAATATGATTTAATCACCTAAAATTAATAAATAAAACCACTGTAGGACAACATAGAAAGAACATTGTGAAAAATATTTCTTTCTTTCATTTTATGAACCTCTTTAAGACTTCTTCTGTCTCCTAAGCCCAACATGGTGTCAAAAGATAGTTGACAGAGGCCACTAACATTTACTTTTCAGTGGGGTTCATTTTCTTTTTTTTTTTTTTTTTTTTTTGTGGTACTGGGGATTGAACTCAGGGGCATTCTACCTCCGAGCTACACCCTCAGCCCTATTTTTTTTTTTTTTTATTCTTTATTTTGAAACCGAGTCTCACTAAGTTGCGGAGTGCCTCACTAGGTAGCTGAGGCTGGCCGCGAACCCGGATCCTCCGGTCTCAGCCTCCCGAATGCTGGGATTACAAGCGTGCGCCACCACGCCCGGCTAGTGGGGTTCATTTTCATAAGACCTGTCTGTTACCTGCTATATCAGATCAGATTTTCTTACTTTGCAACAGAAAGTAAACTTGGTGGGAGGGATGCTAAAATTCTGATACAAGAGAAAATATTTGCTTGCTGTTTCCAGTGCTAGGACTTTGTATTCCTGGAATGGTGGCAAAGTTCTGTTTTTAATATTTGAAATATGATTTAAAGACATGTCTTTTTAGGGTTTATATACAATTCATTAAACGTTGTTCCTTAGTGTGAGAAGACCCAAATTAGTAAAGCTAGAGATGGAAAAGGAGATCTCACAACAGAAATAACTGAAATCTAGAGAATCATTAGGGACTATTTTGAAAGCTTATATTCCAATAAAGTAGAAAATCTAAAAGAAATGGATACATTTCTAGACATATATGACCTACCAAAATTGAACCAAGATGACATAGGAACCCTAAACAGAAAAATAGCATGCAGTGAGATTGAAGTAGTAATAAACAACCTTCCAACAAAGAAAAGCCCAGGATCAGATGGATTCATAGATGAATTCTGCCAGAACTTTTAAGAAGATCTAATACTAATGCTATTTCTATGAAATAAAACGGGAGGGAATACTTCCAAATTCACTCGACAAAGCTAGTATCACCTTGATACCAAAAACAGATAAGGGCCCATTAAGGAAAAAAACCTACAGACCAAATATCCTGATGGTTATAGATGAAAAATCATTAATGAAATATTAGCAAATCAAATTCAATAACACATTACAAAGATTTTATACCATGATCAAATTGATTTCATTCCAGGGATGCAAGGATGGTTCAATATATACAAACCAATAAACATAATATTCTACATAGACTCATGGACAAAAATCACATGATCATCTCAATAGATGAAAAAAAAAAGCCTTTGACAAAATTCATCACCTATTTATGATAAAAACTCTTAATAGAAGGAAGTTACCTTGGTATCAAAGGCTATATATGACAAACCCAAAGCCAACATCATACCTAACAAGGAAAGCCTGAATGCATCCTCTCTAAAATCAGGAATGAGACAAGGATGTTCACTCTCACCACCCCTATTCTTTTTTGTACTGTATATTCCTTGGACCATATGGGAGCTCTGCTCCATCTCTCTTTACTCCAAGTTCATGATTCTTGGAGTAGCCATCATCTGATTATTGAACATTGCTGGTCACTGTTGTAGACGAGAAGAAGCAACAGAGTTTCACACCAATAGTTAAGTGCTCTGGCACTTGCAAGTGGCATATTTCTGTTCATAATTTATTGCCCAGAACTAGTCATATGGTTCCACTCAACCACAAGGGGGCCAGGAAGTACATTCTTACCATGTTCTGGAAAATAGAGAGCCAGAAATACCGGGTAATATCAATAATGACTACCATATGAGAATACCTACTTCAGGGTTGATGTAAAGATTAAATGAGAGAACACACACAACATCACACACATACACAGAACAAATCCACTTAGTACAGATGCTCAAAAATGAGTATCATTAATAATGATATCATAGTAAGAGGTATACATGCAGATAATTAAATAACAAGATAAAGTGTTTTTTTTTTTACCGTTTAATCTCTTTCTTGCACTAACAATAGTAAGGTTAAATTTGAACTCTCAAGAACTAGAAAAGCAAAATAAAATGTACTGTTTAATAAACAACAAATGAGACAAAAACCTGACAAATCCTGAAGGTTTTTATTTTTAATAATAATCAAAATAATTTGTTTTTGTGGGTTTTGCTTCCTTGTTGGCACTTTTTAACTATTTAGAAAAATTTTGGATGAAGTACATATGTAATGTGCACTGTGGAAGCAATGTACACTTAGGAACAGTGTACAATATATGTTTTATATTGGTGAGAGAAAGAAATTTAAAAACATTAATGTGAGAATGACTAAATCCCTATGTTTGACTATATGCTTTGCAAAACAGGAATCCTGGAGGAAAAAAGATGGCATTTAGTAATAGAATTAATTATAATGGCATTAGAAGAATTTGAGCTTTTGTGCATAATTCTATTTTAGTTATACTGTTGTGTACCTTTATAGTGGATATAGTAGAAATCCTTGCAATGTCAATATTAGGTATCCTTTTTATGTCCTTTTCTTACTTTCCTTTTTTTTTTTTTTTTGGTGGTGGTACTGGGCATTGAACCCAATTGAACTCAGAAACATTCTACTTCTGAACTATACCCCCAGCCCATTTTGGTTTTTTATGTTGAAACAGTTGATGAAGGACTTACTAAGTTGCTGAATTGGCCTTGATCCTCCTGTCTCAGCCTTCCAAGTGCTGGGATTACAGGTGTGTGCCACCACACTCAGCTTCTTGTTATTTTTAGCAAAATTGCAAATGTTTAAAAATTTTCTCCTTTGTGCTTGCTAATGTAGTAAATATTGGTAGGCTATATAAACCAAAGGTGTTTGGAATCCTTGATAATTCTTTGGAGTGTAAAGGCCCCCGAAATTTTTTAAAAACTGTTTGACAATGTTTAACTTGAAATTAATAACAATTGGCTAGAATTTGGCATCCCTTTTGTTAAGTAGAGATATAAAAATGAGAGAATAAAATGAGTGCTCCTTTGTACATCTTTTCTTTGGTAACAAACTCCCATATATCCCTGTCACTCCTCCTAAACCTGGAAATTCTTCTACTGAGATTCCATAGCATTTAATTGCTACCTCTGTTAGGGCATTTAGCATATGTCCCATGTTCCCATTTGGGCCAGTATAGTTTTTGACAGCACAGACTATGTTTTACATCTTTGCATGTTTTTCATACCTGATACATTGTGTTCCATGTAGTAGGAATTTAGATAGGTGAATTGAGTAGCTTTAAAAAAAATTCCATGTCTTAAAAATCACTTAAATCCAAGAAGTTTGAAGTATTGACTAAGAATTCTCAATAGCTAGGGTTCTCCTTTTTCTTAAAACAAGTACAAAGAAGGATCTGTATTTAACAAAATGGATACCAAATTCTAGCCAGTTGGCTATTATTTTAAGCAATGGTTAAATGACTGATCAATTCACTCAACCAACATGGATTGAGAATAAGCAGGGTGTGAAAACTTTATAGTAGACATTTATGAGTGAGAAAAATAGGAACAACGAAATGTTTTCCCCACAAAATTAAATATAGTCTACTTAAAAGAAGGTTCTTTGGCTAGTGTGTGTGTATGTGTGTGTGTGTGTGTGTGTGTGTGTGTGTGTGCACGCGCGTGCACGCATGCCTGTAATCTCAGTACTTGGGAGGCTGAGACAGGAGGATTGAAGGTTTGAGGCCAGCCTCAGTAACTTAGTGAGACCCTGTTTCACAATATAAAATAGGGCTGGAGGTGTAGCTCAGAGGTAGAATGCCCCTGGGTTCAATCTTCAATAACATACACACAACACACACACACACACACACACACACACACACACAGAGAAAATGTTCCTTATCTTGATTTTTTTCCTAGTTTTTGCTGTTAGTATAATCTTTTCTGATATTATGGTAAGTTTAGAGTTTGTGGTTTTTTTTCTTTTTTTGTCCTTACTTGAAAAAGTTCACATTTGTCACCTCTCTTTTGGCTTTTGCAGTTTTGGGAGAACATTATGCTAGTTTGTGGGAAACTACTGATGTGGACATCCCTCTGGCATTTATTGGAAAGGGATTTGACATTTAGGTTTGACACTTTAAATCCATTAGTACAATCAGCTCATTTATTCTGATGCTAATTACCAACTTTGTGAGTTCTCTAGATTCTCTGTTTTTATCATCTCTCTTTGGTAATTTATTGTTCAAGTACAGGAAAAAAGAAAAGAAAAATAAACACTCAAATCCAAACATTAGCAAACTAACATTAGTCAAATTTTGCATGTAACAGTTCTGGGGGTGGGGATGGTGGGATGAAGAAGTAGAAATTTTGACTAAAGTAAGGTATTTGAATTATCTTTGGATTTACATTTTCAACTTACTGCCTCTTCATAGAGACTACTGATAATTGTGTAGCTAACAGATTGATCTGATAGAGATGGAAGTGATGATCTGAACAATCACTCCATAGAATCAGTCATTCATTTACTTAGTGAGTCTTTCACGCCATGAGAGAATGGCTGACGTGTGCCAGAGTTATAGATGAAAGCAGATCAGAGCCCTGGAAATTGTCATGTGGAGTTGATAGCATCTCTCATAGGGACTAGGCTAGGAGAGGTTAGGGGTGGCGGGAGCAGGGAGTGGTGGCAAGGAGAGTAATGGCATGGAACTAAGACACGAAGGTGGAAGTAGGAAGCAGTGAGCCTACTTGGGGAGATGACGAGCATGTTGGTATGGCAGGGGTGTGTGCTGGGCTGACATGTAGACGCATGGTCAGAGAGAAGGCTGAAGAGTTGGGCAGCAACTGGCTGTGCATCTTCAGATGCTGTTTGTGAAGTTGAACTTTACCCAATGGATTTATCAAACTGTGTTCCATGGGATGGTGCTAGGAAAGAAAGAGGTTTTGTACGGTCAGAAGCATTTCAAAAGCACCACCTGAGATAAAGTCAGGCAGATGTAGTTATTGAAGACCTCTCAGACTGCTGTGTGGGAAGCCTCTCCATGACTCTTTGACTACTAAACTTGTTTGAAGGGCTGTCTTATGTTTCTCAGAACATGTTTGGGAAACCATGCTCTGTGCTATGGGGAATCATAAGCGGGAAATTAGAGACAATTATGTAATCCAGCCCTATTCTTAATACGTAGTGTGAAACTTCTCACTGGGTACTGTACAACCGAGATATTTCTTTTTTTTTTTTTTTTTTTTTTTGCGGTACTGGGGATTGAACTCAGGGGCATTCTACCTCCAAGCTATAACCCCAACCCTATTTTTTATTCTTTATTTTGAAACCGAGTCTCACTAAGTTGCGGAGTGCCTCACTAGGTAGCTGAGGCTAGCCTCGAACCCGGATCCTCTGGTTTCAGCCTCCCGAATGCTGGGATTACAAGTGTGCGCCACCATGCCCGGCACCAACCGAGACATTTCTAATACACGGTTTTCAAAAGGATGCACCAGAAGCCGAGTGTGGTGGCCTATAACCCCAGTTCTTGGGAGGCTGATACAGGAGGATTACAGGTTCCAGGCCAGCCTTGGCAACTTAGTGAGACCCTATTTCAAAATAAAAAATAAAATGGGCCTGGGGTGTGGCTCAGAGGTAGAATGACCCTAGGTTCAATCCCCAATATCCCCCTCCCCTCCCACAAAAAAATTATTAGCAGATATTCTGTGAGATTAGAAAGATACATGAAACATCTTGTCTGGTTTTGAAAAAAAATTAACATGTTGATTATAAATGTTATTCCTCTATGTAGTTATTTGAGTCAAAGGTAATACAAAAAAGGAGGATAAACTTAGAAAATTATGGATATTCTGGTAGTTCTTGCTCAGTGGTGATTTCTGCAGATGGTGAGTGCCAGTTCTTTTCCCGAAGGTTGTCATCACTCAGAAACATGGCTTTTTGGATGAGGATTGTCCTGGATAGGTTCTTTACCCACACAGTTCAAGAAAGCTGCCAATTTGAAACTTGTATGTTTTGAGGGGTGGGGTAAGATGGGGACATATCTGTTGCTTTACAGTATCCTCAATATATTTAAGTTTTGGTAAAGTGCAGTCAGTTTTATGGATGCTTAGGAGAATAGATCCTAAAGGTATGTCCACGAAGTTTAGGGAAAATTTTTGAAGGTGAAAGAGAAGCTAAAGTTGTATCTGGTTGTTTCAGCCTTTCAGTTCTTTAACTCCCTGGTTTCTCCTCTCATTGTCAAAGGAGAGGATTTTCAAGTAACCTTCTTGAATTAGGCTTCTTTATTACTTGTTTATTGTCAGCCACACTACCTAGTAGGGAAACATAGAGTATGTAATGGATTGGTGCAACCTAAGGCTTTTCATCACCAGTTGTGTAGAGGTCAAGAGCACTGTTCTTGGAGCTAGATGGCCTGGATTCAAATGTATTGATTAGATGACCCAATTACTTCGGGTCCATGCCCTGTATTAACTGCAAGACCTCTGGCAAATTGTTTAATCTCCCTAAGCCTCAGTCTCTGTATCTAAAATGGGAAAATGATAGTACCCTCATAAGGTCTTAAAGATTGAAAGGGCTCTAAATGTGAGGCGCTTAGAATAGTGCTTGGCACGTGCCAGTGCCTAGTCAGCGGTTATCTTTAGACTTTTTTTATCCTACTGTTTTCTTTAGGATAATGCACTGTGGAAAAATGAACAGTAAGTTTTCTGGCCTAAATAGGATTCTTTGAAAAAGGCCTGTTGTCTCTAAATAGAGCTGGTTATAAATGGACTGTTTGAATGTTCTAACTCATACAGTTTTAAAGATAGCACATATTTGACACATTTAAATAATAATAGGAGCTAGGATTTCCCAAGCATGTACTATGTACCGGGAGTTGTTCTAGATGCTTTATACCAAATAATTTAATGGTTATTTTAGAGTTGAAGAGATGGAGGCACCGAGAGGGTGAGCCACTTGTCCAGGGTCATATAGTTGGTTATGGATGTGGCCAAGATTCAAACCCAGCCAGCCTTGCTTCATATCTCACACCTACTCATTGCTATATACCGTCTTTCATGCAAATGGAGTAGATTTGTTTGTCAGAGTGTTTTATTTCATTTGCCATACACATAAATGAGGTGGGAAACATTAAAAATAATTTTGTTAAAACACCAGCATAAAAATACAGCCTTTTCTGTTCTGAAGTAGAGTTGTTCCCAATGACACATGCTAGAGCCACGTTAACTATGGTTCTTTTGTTCTGTGAAGTCTGATTATGGGTTTGATTTAAACAAGACATCCAGATGCATGCATATATTCTTAGAACTGCTTTTCACATTACATCTCAGCTACAAATTTTCAGAGTAGTGTGTGAATAATGCCACTTGGCATGTATTTTGCAAACTCAACTGCCTTTTCTACTATTCTTGTGAGCATTAAAATAATTAGTGTTGTATCAAAGCCTAATTTATGAAATGCATTCTTTGTAGGGTCTGAAAATGGTGAACATTGTGACAGATTGTGCTTTTTTGCATCCTTCAGTATAAAATGACTTTTATATTACTTTTAGAGCAATCTTAGTTGCTCTGTTTTGTTGGTGCTAATGTAGCAGTTTCTGGGTCTACTATTAAAAACAAAACCAAAAAACCCAAACAAAACTGGGCAAAACTATTTTGCCACTAGATGGAGCTCTGACTATTTGGGTAGAAAAAAGGCAATGCAGTGAGAACATTAAATCACCCAGTCATATCATGGTGGAGGGCCCCCGGTATTTGAGGCCCTTAGCTTTTAATTGTAGAATGAATCTTTGTTCTTTGCCTGACCTGCAGAGTGACATCACTGCCTTTCTTCCTGTGCGCTGGCTTTGACACAAGCCAGATGGCCACAGTGATCGGTAGGCGCCTAGGCCGCCTGGTACAGCAGTTGATGAAACTGAATAGGAAGACGTTTTATGGTCAGCTGCGGGAGCACAATGAGGCTGCAGCTTTGCTAAGTAATCACATTTACCGTGCATACTTCATTCCTTGCAGAGAAGGGTCTCAAGGAAAAAAATACATTTTTATTTATAGTGTTGTGAGGTATAGACCTTTGATCTTTTATTAGTCAGTAGTCTGCTCCAAAGGCATGCTCTCTTTCCCCTGCTCTGCAGTCACTCGTGAAAATGACATGTTTATTTATGTTTAATGTTCTTTCAGGCTGTGCATTGTGATACTTACCTTCCCTCTTCCTCCCCTTTGTCTCCAGTTAGTAACACAAAAATGTTTTAGTTTTGTAGTGAGTTTAGTTTGGAGAAGTCAGAGTTCAGGCATGTTAAGACAAGCAAATTTCTGTCAGATATACTCCAGAGTGATTTGGTAAAATATATTACTGTTTATTATGTGTTTGTTCTTGAAGGAGGTCAGAAGAGTCCAGGACAGATTTTTATTTTGGAGCTTGGGAAATGGAGGTGGTGGTCAGGAAATGAATAAGGCATTAATTTTATAACCATTTTTGGACACTTGGTGGTTAATGCTACTAAACATGCTAATTTTAAGTAAAAATAAGAAACTGGTGTTAATCTAGTATTTTTCCATTTTCATTTGAAGTTATCCTTTACCTATTTCAATACCATATAAAACTTTTATGAAAATCCTAAGAATTGAATTTTCTCTGAATTTAACATTCACACAGTTTTGAGATTTTTCCATAAGATTAATTCCCAAAAACTTTAGAAAAGTATTTTAACCACTTTTAAAGCATTTGAATCCCTTTTCATGAGCATTGTTCACAGAAATTTATATAGAATTTATAAATCATAAAGCTAAATGAAAATTCATATCCTCCCTCCCTCCCTCCCTCCTTCCCTCCCTTCCTTCCTCCCTTCCTTCCTTCTTTCTTTCGCAGTACTGGGGATTGAACTCAGGGACATTCTACCTCTGAGCTATACCCCCAGCCCTATTTTTTATTCTTTATTTGGAAACAGGGTCTCACTAAATTGCAGAGGGCCTCACTAGGTAGCTGAGGCTGGCCGTGAACCCGGATCCTCCAGTCTCAGCCTCCCAAATGCTGGGATTACAAGCGTGTGCCACCACGCCTGGCTGAAAATTCATATTTTCTATGTTTTATTCTAACTGAACTCTATTTCTAAAGTGAAGTCTCTCAGTTGCTGTTAGGTTTTTTGACTACTAAAAATAAAAAATGGCTGGGCATGGTGTCTCACACTTGTAATCCCAGTACTTGAGAGGCTGAGACAGGAGGATCACAGGTTCGTGGCAAGCCTCAGCTATTTAGTGAGGCCCTCTGCAACTTAGTGAGACCCTGTTTCAAAATAAAGAATAAAAAATGGGCTGGAAGTGTAGCTTGGAGGTAGAATGCCCCTGGGTTCCATCCCCAGTTCTACAAAAAAATAAAAATAAAAATAAATAAATAAACCCCGAAACTCTAACAAAGACGTCTCTTAATATCACAGCATTTTACAGTCTTCTCCAGGGCGAGAGATTTGTAAATGACTTATGGAAGAAGACAGCATGGTATAAGGAAAGAATATGGCTTTGCAGTCAGATATAACAGAGTTTTCTAATCCTCTTTCCATTGGTTACTTTGTGTCCTTGGACTTTGAGCTTAGGTTTCCTCACATATGTATTAGGGGATAAAATCTACTTCCTAGTTTTATATAAAAATTAAATAATACAATGTATATATTAGGCCCCCAGACAGTTCCTGTCACGTGGTATGAACTCAGTAAAGCTAATTCCTTTCAACTGTTTTAAACTTCACCCTCTTGCAAAATGAGTTCACAGATCACTACCAGTATATCGTGTGCATTTTATTCATAAGATATAAGTAAGCCTGGGTTAAAAGTAAGTAAGCCTTGTCTTAAAAATAGGCATTTGAAATATACTAGCACTGTGTGTGTGTTCAGTTCCAGATAAAGCCATAATCATTGATTGTTCAATGAATGTGTTTAACATTTGTGATGTGTTAATTTTTTGTTTTTGTTTTTGTTTTCTCTTTTCTCCTTCTCAGCTCTTGCCCCTGTCCTTTGCCTCTCGTTTTGTTGGTGAAGATATCCCAGTGATGTCTGCATTCAACCTGCTGCATTTGGTGACAAAGAGCCAGCCAGTAGCCCTGCGAGCCTGTGGGCTTCCCTCAGGTTGCTGCTTCTTGTGCTGTTCCTAGTAAGGGCACTGGTGTGAGTGGGTGTTTCTGCTGCAGGAAATGATACACCACCATGCTTTGCTAAATTTCCTTTTCTTTTACATGGGTCCTAATTTGAAGACGGAAATTGGTTATAAATCACCACTCTACTTTGAGTAACATTCATTTTCCACAGTCCTTATAGCCCTTGGAAACATTATCCAGTTTCCTTGCCTAGTATATAATTGTCACTAATATTTCATGATATCTTCTTGTTCTTTAATGCACACTGCACATCTGAAAATCATAATGTTCACAAGAGGCAGCAGTCTTAGGAAATAACTGCCCCAAATCACACAAAATAAGACGTTCATCTTGTTAAAGGATAATGAAAATGCATTTCATTCTGCATGTGGCCATTCCTTTAGGGAAAAAAAAATCAAAACAAACAACTTTAGCATAATTAAGTTACTTTCTATAGTATATGAAAAAAAGATATTCTACTTAACAATGACCTAATAAATAGAACTAATACAGCTTGTTACAACTGGTTCTTAAACTAGAACCACCATATTTTTCAAAAATGTGATTTTTGAGCATTTAAACAAATGAAGTATGAAAGTCCAAAATTTTCCTTGTGTGCTTATATCATAAATTTTAATTTTAATTTTATTACAAAAGTCTTAGTGGCCAAATATTTTATTTCTGTGAATGTGATCAATATTATCTCTATTTCCATTAAAGCATTGCTACATTGCATTCTATTGCTACATTGGATAGAGAATCTAATTCTAACTCATTAAACATTTACTGAGTATCAACCATGAGTGCTAGGCATTGTATTAAGCAGTAAGGATACAGTGATAAAGCTGAGGCCAGTTGTTCTCAGGCACAGGGAGTGATGGAACTGTGCCAGGATCTTTGAATCACATGATGCTCTGCCTAGACCAGAAGCATTTATGCCTGGAATGCTAAGGGTGTCCAGAGAAGGAAGGGCCCAGCTCTTTTCTTCAGGGAAGAAATATTGGAAGGGAGGGAAGGAAGGCCTCTAAAGTTTACAGAGGGCTCCATGGAGGAGATAGTGCTTAAGCTGAATCTCAAACCATGAGCAGCAGTTAGCCCCATGGCCAAGGAGGGATGAGGACTTTTCTAACATAGGGTGTAGCTCGGGCAAAACATGAAAGCCTGAAAAAGCAGTGTACATTCAGAAAACACAGGTTATTTACTGTGGGTAGCTAGGGAGGACAGGGTCAGGTAGAAAAGGTGAGGAAAGGAAGACAGCCAAACCGTGGCATGCTTTGCAGGATGTTCTATGGGATTTAAATCTTGGGGAAAAGATGAAGGGAATACAGTGGCTTCATTTGCATTTTATAGAGTATTGATTTAGTAGGGGGGAAGGTCTGGGCTGGTTTTCCAGGTGTTTCTGAGAGGGGCTGAGGTGAGAACTTGATAAGAAGGGAGAAAGGGAATTGTCTTGAAGCTGTATTTGAACAACAAATACACTTTCTTTTTAAGAAAAAGTAGACTTTATGTCTATTTGTAGTAGCCTGAGAGCTAATGCAGGTTCGTGCATGGAGGAGGCCCCAACCACTCTTCTCCATATCCCCTTGGCCCCAAACACCCTGCACTCCTACTATATAGTATATTGGAAGAGTTTGAGACTGAATGGTGTCACAAAAGGCTGCGAGCCTTAATCATTGCCACTGTGGTAGGTTTGAAAAGAAAAAGGATAGATCAGGGAGATGCGGCTTGTAGAGCTGACAAGGTTTACTTGTCGACTTGTACATGTAGCTTAGCCACCTGGAGCTTTCTTATGGCTGTATATTCTGTACCACAGTCAGTGGGACTATGAAAATTATTTAGTTACTATGTAGCCATGTTTTTCACTGTAAAAAGCCTGGCTAAAGTTCTTGTAACATGGGTTTGCTGTCCACAGAGGAGGCCAAATAATTATAGAAACTGCTTATTAACAGTATATTCCTTGAGAAACTGCTTATTAACAGTATATTCCTTGAGAGAGGACAGTCA
Organism: Graphiurus murinus; assembly: GCA_004027655.1. Lineage (NCBI taxonomy): Eukaryota > Metazoa > Chordata > Mammalia > Rodentia > Gliridae > Graphiurus > Graphiurus murinus. Next base: position 17,252 of record PVLC010005141.1, read on the forward strand.
TGAAATTAATAAAATTGTTTAATTGAAATATAAATACCTTTACATTTTAATAACAAAATGATCCAAGGATTAATTCAAAGCTGATATTTTTTTAAGAAGTAACCCTTACAATTCAGTGCTTAAGCACACAAATTCTGGAGTTGGACTGATGGGGTTTAAAAATCTGGCTTTGCCACTCGATGGCTATGTGGCTTAGCTTTCTTGTTTGTAACATGAGAATAATAATAGTATCCACCTGAAAGGGTTGCTGTGAGAATTAAATAGATTGCGATGTAAAAAGTGCTTAGAACACTGGCTGGCACAAAGTAAGCATCATGCCTATCTTTATTAGGTTCATTATAGAAACCCATGTATCTGTGTATACACATTATATATTTTTTGAATAAAATTGACTTTCACAAAATATTTAAATATGCCCCATCTTTCATTTGACTACTTTAACAGGAACCACAAATATGCTTTATGTTTGAGAAATAACCATTTCAATCTGTTGTTTTGATCCCTTTATTTTTCTTATATGTTCTGTTGAACCAGAATTCAAGTCTTAGCTGGGCATGGTGGTCCATGCCTGTAATCCCAGTATTTAGGAGGCTGAGACAGGAGGATTGCAGGTTCGAGGACAGCCTCCACAACCTAGCGAGACCCTGTTTCAAAACAAAAAATAAAAAAATAAAAAAGAACTAGGGTGTAACTCAGAGGTAGAATGCCTCCTCACCCCTCCCCGGGTTCAATCCTCAGTATCACATACAGCAAGTTCTGTAAATATGCAATACTTTTCATTTTATTTTATTTTAGTGGTACTGGGGATTTTACCACATTCTGCTTCATTTCTTTTATTCTTACTACCCAGGACTGATGAATGCCCAGAGAAACCCTTAATCTTTCTTACCTAGGACTTCTAGACCCATTTTAATCTAGCAAATGAATTGGGCAGAATGGTATTTCATAATTACTTAATCATTCAAAGTCCACTTGATTTTCAAGTGTTATAACAGTCTTCTAGTGTCTACATATTTTGTAACTTGAATATTACCAAATCTTTATCATTTGCTTCTCTAATTGGATTTTAATCTTAGATATGTAGAAATGTTGAACAAATTAAGTTCAAGAATGAGACAAACTATTTAAGCTTTGAAATATAAAAATGAAATTGAAACAGGAATTCTAATCTTTATTACTTTGTACAAGTAGGGAGAGAAGTGGTCAAAATGGGAGATACAGCAAATAAAGGTGAAAGTTTGAAGTCTTGTTTTAATTTAATTCCCTGGTCAAAGCCCATTACAACAGAAATCTCTGTAATCAAAAGGATTTCTGCCCTATAGCCAGTCCCCTACTAATTTTGAGTATTATTCAATATTAAATAATTCCAGAACTAAAAAATAATTGAAACAGGCTCTTAAAGGTGAGTATAACTGGATTGACCTGCACGAAGGCCATATCCCAAAACAGTGATCTATCACTTTTCAGCTTTGACTTCCTTTTTTTCTTATTTTTAATATAGCATAACTTTAATTTAGAGCTTATTAAGTGCATCTGAGTTATGGTTAACTTATGTTTGTCATTAAAGGTAATTTTTCTCTCCCAGAATTTCTTCTTAATTTCCTCTAACAGTTTCTTTAAGTATTGAAAGGAGCACTGGCATAGGAATCAGAAAATGTCTAACCACAGCTCTGTCATTAACTGGTATGATCCTGTACAAACCTGTAAACCTCTTTAGATCTCAAATTCTTCATCTCTAAATTGAAGAATTAAAATTAGATAATCTATTAAGCTCTGAAATACTATGACTTTTATTAGCACCACATGTTTTAACTTTTAGTTTTAGGTTAATTAAATCTTAAAATTTACTACTAATTAATGCTACAAACTTACAGAAATGTCCTCTAGATTATGATAGGTGGAGAGAAATATTTTCCATTTGCACATTCGAATTTCTGGCCACTAAATCAAGACTGAAGCAGTATCTGAGGAGGGCTTAGGAAGCACAATTTATTTAGTTTTAATGCTAAATAAAAATTAAATGTAATTGTAGCTTAGGCTAAATATCATGGTAGTTTTCAGCTAACTGAGGGTGTTTGTCTAAATAGTGCTAATTATAGTGATAAATTATGCTTTTCTCTAACATCATGCAGTTAATATATGGTTATGACTCTTACTTAACTTCAGGGACTTATTTAACAGTTTCCAGTGAATTGAAGAGCCAGGTGGCTATAATGCCATTCATAGAGATATTGTATCATAATATTCTAATGAATAGATTAGGAGTCTTAGAGATATATTTTGCAAATGATGTTTGAAAGTCATAGAATATCATCTGTATAAGTAGAGCTCGGTGAATCACTGGCTTGTGCTTCAGAGCTGAGCACAGTGCCTGGAACTTAATAAATATTTGTTAAGTGAGTAAGTAAACATTTGGAAAGTTTACATGTAGGTGAAGTTATAAGTACAACAGAGGGAACACATTTATTTGAGACTCTTTTATATGGGAAGATTAAAAGTAAAGTTCATAGTTTAGCTGACTTTTTAATTTGTTGTCAAAACAATTTCTCTTTTCTCACTTTATTATATTAATACAGTATAGTGGATGTCTTAGGTATAAATTACGTTGTAGTTAACCAAATTACAAAAAAAAATGGTAACAGATATGGTGTGTATTATCCAGAATATTTTTCTCTCTCTCAGACGATTCGAGTTTTGGTGGTATATTGACTGAGGGAGTGAATAAGTCATCTTATACTTGCTGTGAGAATTAAGAATTCTGGCTACTTTGGTCACTTCTTTGGAACAGATTAGTATTTTTTTTTATCCTTTAAATTCTCCACTTTTAAAGAGGAAATACTATAGGTAAGCATTAAAGCAATGCTCATAAGTAAAAAGTAATTATTATTTGAGCTATCAATAGTTCATTCATAGCAACTGATGTAATATTTATTTTTTAAAATTGAACTTGTCAGTGTGCTATTCATTTCCTGAATAGATTAACTTTCTATATTAATTTTAAGAACCTTTTTGGGTCATGAAAGTATAAACCACCTTCATAGTTCTTTGATAAAAACTATGACCTTCCTCCTAGGAACTAACACACACACACACACACACACACACACACACACACACTCTCTCTCTCTCTCTCTCTCTCACACACACACACATACACACACACACCTACACACAAATTTTCAAATATTTTTTGTTAGATCTGAAATTCTTCAGGAAGGGCTCTTTGAGTAGGGCTCTATTCAAAGAGACACGTGAAACCAATATAAAGCTGTGACCAGAATGCAGTGTTTCTGATTTGTATTGGTGTCACCATTAGAGTTCTCCCCATGTGTTTTAAGAGTTAATACCCTCAGTTCTCTAGTTTCACCATTCTTCATGTTCAACTTAACTTCTTTGATTGTATTAAAATGCACAGGGAGAATTTTTTTAAAAAGAAACAATTAAAAAAAAACATATACCAATTTTAACTCATAATTCACAAAATAATTTGCAATTAGTTGATTGAATGCTATCCACTCTTTCCAGTAGATGGCACTAGTTTTACATTCTTTCATGGCATGGAAGCTTATTGTTATCAGCACATAGGTACATTGTGAAAACTTAAAAGTATGTAAAGAACATCCAGTTAAGAACATATGGATTTACAAACCACAGTTTTTTCTGCTTATATTATGTTCAAACAATATTTGTAAAGTGAAAACCTTTTTCCATTTTCAATAGGATTCCAACTCCCTTTGCTTGGACATCTCATTGAAATTGTCTTTCATGTGTAGACTTTCTATAAACTAAAACAAGTTTTCATAAATTCACTTATCTTGTATCCAAATAGCTGATTTACCAGTAATTTATAGTTTTATATGCAGCTAAATTTTCTTCAGCAGACCACCCAAGAATTAAAGAAAATTTCACATTTTGTTTTGCTGTGTTTTACATTTTTATAAAATCTTGAAAATGTTATTAGTTTAACATGTTGACTGTTAAGCATGAATTGTTTTTTTGCATGAATGAAAATATTTTAGGAAACTAAGATTATATTTAAATGTTGATTAATAAGTACTCTGATGCAGCTATTTTTTCTTAAAGCAAAATGCTTTAGTAATGATATAATAAAGTTTTAGTTAATGTTGAAAAGTTGCTGTGTGACATCTAATTACCAGATCAGTTTTAAAAATTACTTGTGGATAATGTGTATTAGTCCATACTATATTGTATAGAACAATATATCTGTATAAATAAGGTGTTGGGCATATGGTTTATTAAAATGTGGATAATGTTAATTTTTGTTAAATATCAAATAAATTCTTTACATCATTTATTAATTAAACATATCAATATCTAGTAGCAACAGGGTTAGAATGGACATGAACAAAAAATTAAATGAATATTAGTTTTGTTTGCGAAATTCAGTAGTTGATTAGCAATGACTGTAAAGAATATAAAACATATTACTAGCTCTAAAATCAATTCTGCAGGATTAGAATATCTAGACAATGTGGACTTTGGAGGACTCATATGAGTAATTAGGTGTTTATTTATTTAAACATATTTACAGTAAAGTTATCTAACAGATCAGAGCAGGATTAATTAAAGTGAGCTGCCTTTTGCTCTCATCAAACACAAGTTTAGTGAAGGAATGAGCCATGAAGGACATTCACAAAGACTCACTAATACTGAGGGTAGATACCTGATGAATTTTTATTATTTATCTTTCCTAGTTTACAGCTTTAACCAAAACATTTTATTTAGAGATCAAATTTGTCATGAAAACTTTTGCTGGATACATTTTAACTAAAAGAATTAAAAATAGATTTTATTGAGATGCAATAGCAAATTATCTCTAATTACTTTTTGAGTCTTTGCATTTGAAATCAACTATTTATTTGAAATTTTAAAATCCTGATTTTATTTATTGAAATTTCTGTTTTTCTTTTTTTTTATATTTAGCATGTTTTCACTTATATTAGTCACTTAAAAATACATTATAAAAATAACATGAACTGAAGATATCAATTATTTAGTTGATTAATAAAAGCAATACAAATTTTACAGATTACTCAACTTTTGTGATAAGCATTTTCTTCAACACTAAATTTACTTACTATATTCATCCACATAATTGCAAACAAAGAATAGAATATTAATTTAGATCATTAGGCTATTTGAACTTTAAGCAAGCAAAGAAAATCTAGAGTTCTATAATTGCAATTGTGTAAGGTTTTACTTTTAATTGCAGGAATGCATGTAGGCTCAGAATGACACAGCTGTTCATATCATGTTCCGTTTGACTCATATTTTAATTATTTTTGTGCACTTTTAGATAACATCACAGCAGAATCAGAGCTTGCCATCATATGAGTATAGGTATTGATAAACATATTAGCAGCTAATTCTGTATATTTACAGGTTCTTTTCTACCATCAACTTGCTTTGTGATTCCAGGAGTTTTCATTTTGTACCTTTTATTACTATTCATCTGTAAATAGAGAACTATATAACATCGTTAAATCTTTTACAATTAGATATGACTCTCAGGTTACATTAGATGGTATTTCTCCAAAACTTGTTCTCTGGAACCTTGGTTCCCTGTAAGGGAGAAGAAACAGATAAAAAAGGATGGGGAAAGGAAGAGAACATCCAGTAAGTCTGGGAAAGTGATGGTGTGATCAGGCAAAATCGTTTTCTATTACAGAAAATTCTCAGTTCCTGCAACATAAGCTCAGAAAGGAAGAGATTTTTGTCTGTTTTGTTTACTGCTACATCTGAGCAACTGGAATTGTTTCTGCCACATAATAGGCATTCAATAAATATTTATTGAATGAATGGCTGTGAATAAGTAGCATCATCTTATGTATCAAAATAATACCACATTGTAAGTAATGTAATCTTTGTTCTTAAGAAATGTGCATTCGGGTGAGAAAGATGGTCACTTTGGGTCCAATTTTATTATCTATAGGATGAAAGGAGTTATATACTTGATGGCTTTATGAGTCTATGTAAGCACTTTCTCTTTTGTTTCACTGTAGAGGCAGGGAGTAGAAGTGAGAAGCACTGTGCTTTTTTCTGCCCCAGATGACCGCCTGGCTTCTTGGAATTGGATTTCACACAATGGCAGTTCTTCTGAAGGGTAGGGTATTGAAGGAATGTATAGATAGAATTAGCAGGAAGTGGTTGAGGTAGAGGATGGGACAGGATGATAGGGGTAGGAATGGTCTGTGGGCACATAGATGGGTATATAAAAGCACAGCGAGGTATAGGGTCAAAAGAGAAATGGAATGAATGAATAAATAAATGGAGGAAACCTGCAGACAAGAGATCCTGACTCACATTAACCAAGTTTGTGACCAGGTCAAGTAACAGCTTTGGGCCTTAGTTTCCTCTTGAAAATTTTGGACTAGAAATTTGTCATGTCCCAAATATAATCTGAAAAACACTGGTTCTACTACTTACACTGTAGAATGGATCTCTTCATCAATCGAGAAACCACATACTATCCCATTTTGTAAATTCTAAAATATACCTTTTTATATTTTGTGAGCTTGGTAATCAGGATGCAGCTTTTAAAATCATTGTGTTATAAATGTATCATAGTTCGACTCCCTTTTCCCTCCTTTCTAGTGGAGCAGAAAGTAATGGTGTGTCAAATTACCACATATTTAATAATACACATCCACATAAGAAAGTCTCTGAGAAGGTCTACATCCAGAAACCCATGTAACCTATTTTTTTCTAATTTGATTTGACCATGAAACTCTCCCCTTCTCACTACCCAAGAGAAACAACCTGGTGACATTGTTTTAAGAACCAGCGTTTGACAAAACACTTTTGTAGGGAATGCTGGACCAGGTAATCTCCTAGTCTTAAATCCAGAGAATTAGTGGAATATTAGGGATAATAAAAAGTCTTGAACTTGGAACTCTAGAGGGGCAATAAAAGATTCAGAGTAGCAATAAAGAGAAAGTTACTTTTTTCTCTGTCATCATTCAATCTTTTCTAAAAATTTTCACTGATTTACTAAGCAGATATTATAGTTACAGTTTTTAAATGAAGTTCTAAGAAACACAGCCAGAGGCATCATTTAGGAAACATTTTAGGGAGATTTAAATAACAATAAGTAAATGGAGAATTGAATAAATAAATACAACAGATACATTTTTAGTTCTTTCTCTTGCCCAAGCACATTGCTAGGTTCTGGGACTACAAGATGACTGAAATATATATGAGCACTCTCCCCTTGAGGAGAAAGTGAATAATTCAGGAGAAGTCCTGTGACTTGAATTATCTGGGTAAAAAAGAATGTATGTGAAAATTTTGACATTTTTTTCCCCACCAGAATCTCTCAGTCTTTTTCTTGAACTTATAGAGTCAAATTTAGCTGTTCAGTGAGTGGCAACTGCAGACTTGATTTTTTGTCCATGTGCTTCATTTAGATTTGGAATTTGATGTGGGCCACCATGTAATTTTGGAGTTATGCAAAGTTGAGTTTTTAGACATTATCAATTTATTTTCCTTCTAATGAAGTATATTCAATATTAATTTAAATACAATTCTGCAGGACAACCTAAGGGAGGCTCCTTCCTTTTTGTGGGTGGTTACTTCTCATCTTGCTCACAGTCTATGCTCCCCAAGGGGGGAGATGGAGGATGGGAAAGAGCCTTTTTTTTTTCCCCCCCAAATCTTTTTGATTGCATGTGAAATGTAGAATGGAAATGAGCCTGTCTGTTTTTAATTTTTTTTTTCTGTATGGGCTATGATGTTCTAGTGAAGACCCTATTTAAAAAAAAAAATTAAAAACAGGGAATTCCAACTTTGTCAGACATTTCACATGCAATCAGATAGAATTGAAGTTAAGTGACTTTCTCTTCCACAATTGTCACTTGATGATGGTAGTGCTTTTAAAAATTCTCTTTTTAGTCATATGCTTTGCAAGTAACAAAATGCTTTTTTGGATCAAGCCATGTTTTTAAATATGTCTCTAAACTCTAAACTTTATGGTCTACATTAACGTGAAAATCATTGCTCTCAGCATTTGCATTAAATTTTGCAGAGTTGATAAAGTACTTAATTCTTTTTGATACTTAAACAGTGCTGATAAAATGACTACTACATATGAATTCAACAATTAAAATTTTGTGACATGCAAGTAAAAGATATGTAAGATGTGGCTTCTATGTTATAGTCATTCGGGTGAATTATTAATGAATGTTTAATCAGGATGAATGTAGTGATAGACTGCTCTGTTGTCTCCCCTCAAGAAAATCATGCAGCTTCACAAATGAGAATTTACTATATTAAGGCTAGACTTTTAAGTCATACTAAAAAACTTTAAATACTATGCAAATATATTAATCCCCATTGACTCTCCTCCCCTACTGTTTTTTTTTTTTTTTTTTTTTTTCAGTATTGGGGATTGAACTCAGGGGCATTCTACCTTCGAGCTATACCCCAAGCCTTATTTTTTATTCTTTACTTTGAAACAGGGTCTCACTAAGTTGCAGAGGGCCTCACCAAGTAGCTGAGGCTGGCTGTGAACCCAGATCCTCCGGTCTCAGCCTCCCAAATGCTGGGATTACAAGCGTGCGCCACCATGCCCAGCTTCCTCCCCTAATCTTAAACCTGTCTTATTTATCAGATTCCTAGTTTTTTTCTTTCAAATCTAAATCTACATTTTATCTTGTTTTTTTTTTTCTTTTTCCCCCTTTGTGAAATCAGCTGATACAGCTAACATGAAAAGCTCCTTGCATACCTTTCACCAGGATAGAATACTTGCCACCTTGACTTGTACACATTTGACTATGCTACGTCTATCAGCTTGTCCTAATGAAGTTCTTTCCCTATGTGGAGCTTCTCTGGCACTCTGACCCTGTAGATACTGTTTCTATAAATATTTGAGTGTTCTGTATTCAAATTATAACTAGACATGGACAGTTTAGGTGGGCAGAATTTAATAGTTTTAATGTCTTGTTTGTCAACTCTCTTTACACAGAACTTTGCACATACTTTTATTCCAAGACTTCGCAAGGTAGTGATTGTCTTATCTTTGCTGCTAGCATATATGGTCAGGAGCCTTATTTTTCTTTCTAGTACTCATCGCAGTTCTTGATTCACTGTAGATGTTTAATAATAAATAGTTGTAGAAAGTATGAATTAATAGTATGCTCAACAGTTTATATCTTTAAAGAATTTACAATGTGTTTGGGAAAATGAAGCAGAAACAAGTACAGATATTTGAGGATATTGCACGCTACTGTATTTGCTCATGTAAACAGTACCTTGTCAAGCAAATGCACTGGTTTGAAGGGTAATAGTAGGGATGAGAGTATGTGCACTTGGAAGGAAAACTTGCCTGAAATGCCTTCTGAATTGATCTATTCATACCTCCAGTTTGGAAACCGGAAGACCAATTTTATCATTCAACTATGCACCACTAAGACATATGGTATTGTTTAATTCAAGAAATTTAAAATGGTATGTTGCCTTGGCATGCTTACCATGTCCATTGATGTTAATTAGAACTCTGTGCATGCATGCGTACAATATAACTAAAACTGATGTGTAGAATTATTTTTTGTGAAGTAATAGAAAAATGGTGAGACAGTATGAAATGTGATTATTATGACAAATAAAGATTTGTTCTTTTTAACATATAGAAAAGAAAAAAATGTTTGCTTAAAAAGACACAGTTGTCTGCTCTTTGACTCCTAAGACTTATAGTTTTGCTTTCTTTATGTTATCTTTAGGACATGTAGCACAGCTGAACTTGAGCCTAAATCTAAAAATTAAGATACTTTTTAAAAAAAATTGGAACTTCAGTTGCTAGGTACTGATTTTATAGTTTAATTAGTAATGGGTGTTCCCTGCTATTACCTGCAGGATCATTCTGAAGAGAAGAGTTAATAGTGTTTCAGAAGGGTAAAAGCATTTTTTGGCCAAAGGGTTTTTGTTCTCTATGCTCATCCAAAATCCATCACCAAAAGCATCTATTGAGTATCCTCTTACACATGACTCCAGGTTGTGACTGATAGTCTATAGTCTAAATAGAATCACATTAAGTAGACAATGTAAATTAGCAGAGTCTGCATGCTGATTGCATGTTCAAAGTTCAGCCAGACAGTTACTCTCTGAGAGCTATTTTGAGTATAATACTGTGCTAAAAGGATATTCACTAAGAATTCTCTTGGAAGTAAAAAGAAAAAACAAAGGTAACATTAGACCATTAGACAATGTCTCTATTGAGATATGTAGTTGTAAATTTCCTGGTTTAAGTGCATGTTCTTTGCATGTTTAAATTACTGCTTATCTACTCTCTTCATATTTGGGTTTCCTTTTTTCTTTTTTTTTCGGTACTGAGGATTGAACTCAGGGGCGTTCTACCTCCGAGCTATACCCCCAGCCCTATTTTTTATTCTTTATTTTGTTTTTTTGGTTTTTTTTTTTTTTTTGCGATACTGGGGATTGAACTCAGGGGCATTCTACCTCTGAGCTATACCCCCAGCCCTATTTTTTATTCTTTATTTTGAAACAGGTTCTCACTAAGTTGTGGAGGGCCTCACTAGGTAGCTGAGGCTGGCCGCGAACCCGGATCCTCTGGTCTCAGCCTCCCAAATGCTGGGATTACAAGCGTGCACCACCACGCCTGGCTCATATTTGAGTTTTCACCCTTGCATTTAAGTTACCTTTTCTGTCTCTGCCACTGGTATGTGAACTTCTTACTGTTTCTGTCTCTTGCCTTGGCCATTTCCTCTGTGCCTTGGGAAAGCTCTTCTCCAGATAGTAGCCCAGCCACCTCCCTCCCCTCCTTCAGGGCTTTGCTCCAGTGTCACCATCTTAGTTGAGACTTACTTTGGCCACTCTGGAAGGTTAAAACGCTTACTCCGAGCACTCTAGATTCTCCTCAGTCTGCTCTAGATTAGCTTTTTTTCTTTCCTGTATATTTACCACTATAGGTATGTTATAAATCATAAAAGACTATTTAATTTAATTACTCATTTTATTGTGTTTTTCTGTCTTCTTTTGCTCCTGCTGGAATGGGAACTGCATGAAAGTAGGATCTTTATTCACTGGTGTAAAACAAGTACTTAGAGTAATGTTAGCATATAGTAGATACTCAATAATTATAGAACAAATGACTATATTTTACTTAACATAGTAAGTGGCACCCTAGACTCTCAATAATTTTGATAAGTAATAAAAAGTCTTGGATGAGTAGTCCTCTAAGAAGGCTCTGCAGTCTTAGGTTTGTGGAAACCAGAGGCTTGCAGCAAAGTGTCCTGGCATCTTAAATTGTATGTTAATCTCAGGAATGTTTTTCCTATATATTTTTACTCTCAGAGAAAAATGTGAAGAATTGTATATGTTCTACAAGTAGGGAACTTTTCTTTCCCCTATCCTTTGCAGTTTTTTTTTCCCTTAAACTCTTTATTGAATTACTAGAATGCAAATGCACACACACACACACACATACACATGTACACAAAACATACACACAATAGTTCATGTTATATATATTTTGCATTTTATTCTAAAAGTGGACTAGATTTAGATTTTATACACTCCTTTTTGTTTAGAAATTCTAGTGCTACTGAGCCTGCAATAAAATTTTGTTCAGTTCCTAATATGATAGACTAAGAATTAAGTGAAAATTAAATTAAATTTTATACATTTTTAAATATAGAAGCAAGATATTACAACATGAACTTAACTGTTTTAACCTAGTAAATTAAAAAAAAAGGTATTCACATCTCTTAATTCATTTATTATCTTGGGAAAATATTTAATAGTTTCATTTTTTTCTGATCCTAGAACCAAAGTTAAAATTATAGGATCTTTAGGTTTTTGTTTTGTTTTGATTTTTTTCATGCTGAAATATAAAATTTATGACTTAAAAGTGCTCTGAGCATTTAGGTAGCAGATCTGATTTACTTCTTAACAGGAAGTTAAAAAGCCTTTCAACATTTTATAGACTTTGTGAGAATCTCGTATGAACCTTGTCTCTGACCCCACATGGAAGGAGTGAATATAGGGGAAACAGACACTGGCTAGTGGGCAAATGCATATGTTCTGCTGGATGGACTGCAGTAATTCTGACTTTCCTCCCCTATTATCAAGTTAGTGATCGTTTTTAAGCTGAAAGTTACTGTATAATTTGAGAAGAAAGTTGTAGCATAATTTTTCCTGATAGAAAATATAATGACTATGAGCTTTGTAGCCAAACAGCTCTGGGTTTGAGCCAATTTGTCTATTTAGTAAGTTGAATTAGAACCTCTGTGAGTCTCAGTTTCTGTGTCTTTAAAATGGGCATGACAGCTACCTTCTCAAACTGTGTGCCTGGAAATGTGCATGACACATATTAGGACTCAAGTTTTAGTTTTAGTTTTTCTTTCCCTTCTTACGTTTTATCAATTTTTAAAATGATTTTCTGAGGAAAATGTTGGCTGTAGGGAATTACAGAAGAATAATTACCAATAAAATATTGAAGCAAACAAAAATACCTGACTTGGTTGTCTTTTAAATTTCATTTTTTAACTTCAGAATTGGCTGCAATCAGAATAACACTGTGATCCTGCATTTGCTCCAGCAGTGAGTGATAGGTGCTCATTGCTGCGACCCTCACGTAGTGAGAACACCTCATGATGGGAAGCAGGAAGAACCAAAAGGGAAAGGAACTCTCCTGTAAAGTTACTGTATAATTGAACTCTCCTGTTCATTTCTACTCACATCAAGAGCTTCACACTGGAGTTTCAGAACAATTTTGCTTTAAGGCAATAATGTGGAACGAGCCTCCATATGAAAAGAGAATTTGGGTATATTTCAGTAAATGAATATTTCTGGATTAGGCTCAAGATACATCTGATCTATAGGAATAGGTTTTGATTAGAACCCAAAGGGGCAGAATTACTCCCTCAAATATCCCTGTGTTGCCTGTGTATGTACACTCCTTCACTTGTGCCTTCAAAGTACCCTATTAAATATTTAAATAAAGGGAAACGTCTTTCCCTAACATACTTCTAAGCCAATTTAGAGGTAATTGAACAGATGTCATATAATATTAATGTTAAATTACCCTGTGTAATAAGAAAATTACAGTACCTAAGTGAAGATAGTAAAGGGAAACTATCCAATGAATTACTCTAGAATTTCAAAATGAAATGATATCTTCAAAATTAACAGTGGCACCATACGACTTCAGAAAAGTGAGTCTGATAGGAGCAGGGAAATCAGAGACAAAAGTGAAGCTTTTCTGTGTTTATATCTGCCTTTTTTATTTTGGGGGGGGTGGTAATGCTAGAAGAACAAACGTAAGAGCATTTCTTTCAATTGTCCAAGAAGTATATTATTATTAAACTATGTGGCAAGGTATTTATTAAAATCTGATGGACTCCTCATTGAGTTGTTTAATATAACATCACAATAATTGTTTCTAGTCAATATACTTCCTTTTGCTATTAGGAATACTTTAAAAGCCTAATTATTTTAAGAACATAGTGTGACCAAAGACTAAAAATGTATGAAGTTTGACAACTTTAAATAATCACCAACATTTCTTAGAGAACAAACCTCACTTACAGTTAGGAAACAATATTTATATTTAAGGTTGAAAAGCCAGGATGTAGGAAAATTTTGCTAATTTGGAAGATGACCTTTAAGTGCACCAAAACCAAATAATTTGTAGGCTATGACATAGGGCACATTCCTACAAAATTTGTGTGAATACTGCTTTAGTGGTTCTTGAAAGACAAACAAAGAAAGCTGGAATGAAATCTTTATTCCCTCCTAAATAAGACGGAGACTAACAAAGGAGTACAGCAGCACTCTTTCAAAGCTTGCCATTCAGATGAGGTCTCTGTAGCACCGTTAATGAGATGGTTCATAGTGGAAAACAATCTGTTTTTAAGAATGTTTAGATCAAAAGTAATTTCTAATCTATGAAATAAAGTCTCTTCAATACCCTTCATTCACCAGTAAAGCTTTTATGTTTGTATTATTTACTTCAATCAGATGTTTTCAATTTTACCTTTTTTTCCCCCTTGTACAAATACTTGACATGGTTCATCAATACTGACCAACAGTTTTATTCTTTTACTTCAGAAAAGAGATTTTTGAGAGAGGGAGAAGGAAAAAGAGAGAAACATCTTTGCCTAAACGATTTGCAAGCATCTGTGCTTTAAGCTACTTTTTATGAACACTCCTTAGTAAATGACTCAAGGTAAAAAAGCAGAAAAGCATCCAATGTTAGGAAATTGCAATCCAATACCATGTAATTTAAACCTGCAGTTGCTTCTCTTGTACTAAATGACATACAGATGGGTAGCTTAGTTCTCTCAACTTTGGAACACAATTGGTCTTTTTGTATGAATGAACATATATTAGCAAAAATATTTTGGACAGAATTGTTTAATTCTAATTGCATGGATTTTGATTATATATGCCATTGGAAAGAATGATTTTAACCAAGATATTTTTTCATGTTAAGTTTGTAATTAATGATTTTTTTGACAAAATCAACAAAGATACAGTCTTTTCAACAAATAAAGTGACTTTTAAGAAGTCTCTAGTGAATTGAGCAGAAACTCACCTATAACAGTCAACTGATTATTTAAGAAGGAGCTGTTCCTATTCAAGCCATTCAGAGGTTTGTCCTAACATAACAAACACTTATCAGGGAAACATTTTTATTTAGTCTTTGGACAATAGTAAAAATGCAAATAGTAGGTATTTGGATAAAGCCTAGTGTAATATGGTGTCCAGGGAGGTAAGACACCCACGTGTGGTCTGGATGTGCCAGCTGTTCCTACAGCTCTTTCCAGGCGAGGGCAGGACCAGGGCATTTGGTGGGAGGTCAGCAGGAACGCCGTTTGATACCACAGGTCTCCACTACCTTGCACCTTTCTGTTTGGCTCTCGTTTGCTCTTTTTCTGCCTCCATGCTGTCTAATAGAGAATCGGCCACTCTGCCTTGGTGGCCCTCAATCTAGAAGCTGATACCCTTCTTCAATCCCACAATCAGGGTAACCAGTTGGTTAATTTTAAGAGCAGTGATCTCAGATACTATGCATAACATTAGGTACCCTGAAAGTAAAAGAAGCAAAAAGTGTTTCCACTCCTAACTCATACTTCTTTTTATTTCAAAAGAAGTTTAATTTGAGAAAACCAAGGAAGTTTTCTTTTAGAAACTTCAGAACATGGTAAGAAATCCTTACATTTAGGACCATCCACCAGCTTCTTCCCTCTTGTGATGGATGGCAAAGAAAAGTAATTTTACTGCAGTGAGTAATGGCTGCCCTGTCCCAGAGTTATATTTCTTTTCAATCATTTGTGCAGGTAAAATAAAATACTACATATAAACAGGTGTTGTCTGAACATTTTACTGCAATCTGTATAGGGGAAAATAAAAACTGCCATTGTTATTAGAGTCACATTGAAGTGCACCATTAAAATATGCTCCATCATTGAAGTCTCCCTAGATACACAGTGCAGAAAGAAACGCAGGTCTCTACATAAAATCACATTCACTTTTCCCCTTTGTCTTTCTCTCTCCCTACTTTTCTCGCTTTCTTCTTCTTTTTTTTTTTTAACTCCTTGAATCTGCATTGTATAAATGCCTCTCTTGTAGTCTATTGAAAGTTTCTTGTCGACTTTAACATGGTAAGATACAGTCTTTTTAAATAATAAAAAAAAAAAAAAACATTTATCTCTGCAGACTCTACAGTACCTAGCAAAGCATCAGATGAAATCTCAGAGAACAGCAATTTCTACTTGTAGAAAAATGTATCTTTAGGGTTCACAGAAAAGTAAATAGAATGGTAGTTAAATCATGCAGAATGGAAATTGAATGAGGATGGTTTCAGGCTATTCTATCAAGTTGCAAAGTTATTGAATAGAGGGTTATGGTTAAACTTAATATGCCCATCATCTTATATATACAGTGTGAATACTTGTAAACAAACTTTGCTTTTTAATTTTTGTAAACCTATTTACTTATTGCAGTGCTGGGAATCAAACCCAGTTCATCTTGCATGCTAGGCAAGCACTCTACCACTAAACTACATTCCCAGCCCCACTGCATTCACTTTTGAAAAAGGAGTTTCAAGGTACTGGAAGATAGAAAGGATGCCTCACCATCTTGCAAATGTTCAGTAAGTTTTAGTGTCACATGCTAGAAACTTCAACTATAGCACATTGTCACTTCTCCAGTGGAATCACTTGGATCTTAAGAAACATTCTTCTTAAACTGAGAGAAATAATCAGTTGCAGTTCAGGTAAGTTTTTCTAGCGCACTAGGGACTGGTCTGGTCATTGACAAGTGACTGTAGGAGCTGTGCTGTGGCTGCCAGCCAAAGCAATTATTTAGGATTCAAGCTAAAAAGCCTCCTTCTCCCATATCCTCTCTCTTTCCAGGGTCATGTAGGGATAAAAAGAACTGTAAGGTGGTCTTTTCCCAGCAGGAACTGAGGAAGCGGCTAACACCCCTGCAGTACCATGTCACTCAGGAGAAAGGGACCGAAAGGTAAGGTGAGCTGTAATAAAAAGTCATTAAGCAAGAGCTTGTTTTCTTTAGCTCCTCCTTTGAGTCCTCTTCCTTGCCAATTAATTTAAAGAATGCTATGCTTATTTGCTAAAGTCTGCAAATTAGTATCTTGGAAAAGGTTGAAAATGGCATTGTTTAAGTTAAGACTCAGTTTTATTTGTTCTTCCCTCCATTAATGAACACTCTATCTTATGTAAAGTCACAGAGCTTTTGTTAAGGGCCTGTTTTTAGTTTACTACAAAATGTGTGGAAGTAATAGCGATTTAGGTAGATTTTTTGGGAAGACATCACAGTAAGCAAAACCATGAGGGATGTGGACCTATGCCAGGATGCTGAAATTTTGAAGGTGGCCATTGTAAGTATAGACGTTTTGGCTGCAAAAAGAAGGTAGCATAATTTAGTTCCTTTCTACCCCACTCCAATTTCTTTTTGAAGCACATGTGGAGAAAGTATTTATTGGCTCATTTGTGGTTGGAATGTCAAAAATTTTCAATAACTGCCCTCACATGGCTTTGGTCCTTGGAAGTTCGCCCTAAGTCTTGAAAAAAGAGTTTGTTCGCTTCCAAGACTGTTTTTAGTGAATAAAGTCTCTCTCAGCTGATTCCAGCTCAAAAGAAACTTGCCAAGGTCCAAGGATTTTGTTGTCTAATTTATACCATGGAGTTTGGCATAAGGCCGTAACTTACCTCTGATCCAAATTTATTAATGATGTAACTTCTTGTTTTCATTCATGAACTGAAAGAGCTCTTTACCACACATGGGATCCTTGTTAATAGGCAACACTCTTTTCCTGTCACAGTATCTACTGTTTACTGAGTTTACCAAATGTTGAAACCCTGACAGCGTCCACCCTCACTGTACCGTGAGCTGGCGGTGGACTCAAGTCTCAGCTCTGGAGGACTTCTACCCGTCCTGTTGTGTACATGACTAGCAAAATGATTTAATGCACACAAACAACCAGAGATTAGGTCATTCTTAAAAATTCTGTTTATAAAAAAAAAATTGGACCTCATAAAGAGGGTGAAAGGATAATAAAAACAAGCTGCAGAGCACACAGACTTTTTGTTGGGCTAGCACAGCTGATTTGTATTAGCTGAATGACCTCCTAGCCTTTAAGATTGTTAACTTAGAAAAATATTCCCTTAAAGCTGCAATATTCCTTTTCAAACCAAAAAATAGGGCTCTTTCCACATGAAGTCTTGGGCCCGTCTGCATTTTCTGGTACACTCTTGGACACTTTAGAATAGCAGAAATCTTATGTAATAATGTTCTTTCTGTGAATCAAACTGCATGCTTTAAAAAAAGAAAAGGGAAAAAAACACTTCTAAGCATTACATAACTAGATGACTTGATTTTTTTATTTAACCTGCACTAGTTTGGAGTAGTTATATGCACATTTTATTATATAGATTTGAAATATATTAGTATTGTTCAGATTTCCATATGTTTGGTCTGTTCTCATTTTAGGACAAAAAGCCCTTGAAAGATTTATTAGAGAAATGAATTTTAAGCAAATATGTTCTATAAAAAATAATGCTAGCTTTGCTTAATTTTTTGATGATCTGTTTATTGTTTATCAGTGCCTTTGAAGGAGAATACACACATCACAAAGACCCTGGAACATATAACTGTGTTGTTTGTGGAACTCCACTGTTCAAGTAAGTGTGTTAAAAGCCTTGTAAATATGAATATATCACAGATGGTGATAAACTAGTTATTGCTTATTCACCTGGGAGTCTTTCTGTTACTGGATTTTCTTTTATCTTTTTCTATGTCTGTTTATCCCCCTCTCCCAATGAAAACAAAAATAATTATTGACTTTTACAGTAAATTACTAGAGTGATAGACTGGAAGATTTTGCACTCTATGGATTTTTAACAAATATCCAACATTAACTTATTCATCTCAATAACCATTGTGCTTGGTAGAGCTATCAAAGAGTTTGGGTGACCACAGAGATGTTAATGTATTTATTTTTCTGTTTTCAAGTGATGGCCCTAAATTAATTTACTGGACCATATTGAAAATTCTTCATGTACATCCTCCAGGTTTAAAATTATCCACCAAGTAGGCTATTCATACTTCTGCAATGAAGGGAAATGCCTGCACTGAAAGTAACATGAGAAGTATTACAGACACTAATACAGAGATAAGCAAATTATGTAATATGAGGTTAACAGTTTTTTCATTGATCCAAAAATCTTTATGTCAAAGACCTCAACAGTTTACCATAAAAACAGACAGCACATGAACTTTTTGGCAAAAATGGTTAATTCAGACTGTATTCTGGAATATATGGATCTTATTCAAGAAAGAAAGATCTTTACCAAAAATTTATTTATGTAGGTGGAGAAAATCCTAGAACGCCTATTTTCCCCATGGGGTTGCTGATTTGGGGAAATAAAAAGAAACCTTACTAGAGAGTAAATGTCATTTATTTTAAACAGAATTGCAGAGTTTCTTAGGGGAAATGGATAAACAAGAATCTGATACTTGTAGCATGTAAAACACACTTTATATCTTTCCATAAATGTTTCTCTTTTAGAACACTAGCATTTACAGATTTCCCAGAAATAACAGGAAACAGTAGTTTCCTTGAAATTTTCTTAAGAGTTTAAAACTTTTCTTAAATTGCACAAACCTTATTGCACATTAGTGTGGGTTCAGAATCTGTTCTGAATTCTTACCTATTTATTCTTCATGTTAAAAAACCGACCCCTCAAATTGTCGCCCATTTCCTCTCAGAAAATACAGACCCTTGTATTTCAGCACCTTCAACTTGTGTCATAATAGTAGATATAACACTTAAGATAGTTGCTGAGCCATGTTAAACTTGTTAATATCCCAATGGTAAAAATTGGCTACATCCTTTTTGCTTTTTGTTTAAAATCCTCCATCTTTTTCCCTATCATGTGATTCACTAAAGTACTGGATCTAAGGAAAACTTACTGTTTTAAATAAGAAACAGAACCACTGTAAATGAAGGATTTAACCCATGTGAGATGTTGAATCACAAATCCTAAAAACAGACCCTTATCCAAACACAGGTACTGGGGGGAATCAGGTTTCACATTTGACGTGACATTGCCTCAATTTCCTTTAGCATATTTGTAAGGAAAGCTTTTATTTTCTAATTTTTAAAAATATGGTTTAATTATTTTTATCCTACATCTTTTCTCTGTTTGTTTGCTTCTCCCATCTTGCTCTCTTATCTCTTTGGGGAAAATTCCTTGCTCTATCCTTCCCTGGAGATGGAGCATGTCATTGGTTCGGCTGTCTTCATTCTGGAGAATGTGTGCCTTGGGTGTCCATAAGACTTCCAGGGCTGCAGGGCAGAAGCAGTTTGAGGGAATCAATTTTCTGATCCTCACCTTTTGCCTGTATATTTTCCTGAAATTGACATGTCTGAGAAATTCTGTGGTCTGCGCTTCTTCTTTCCTGTTGCTTCTCATGATTGCCTTTCTCCCACTTCATGAAAAATATACCTGTCACCTGTCCCAGATATTAGTATGATTTATTGTCCCTGCGTACCATCTCCAGGGCATCAAGAAAAATAATGCATTACTTCTGAAGAAGAGAACCATCAAGCCAGGCAAAAAAGCATTGGTAAAAATATCAAAATTGTGTTTTATCTTGACAAGGCTCCTGACATGACTCAGTTTACCTCCCTGTCCATTCGCTTGTCTGTTGTCTGTCTATCCATTTTTTTTTTTACCAGCCTACTTAAGTGAGAGAGTTGCCATGACAGCATGTTATCAATATGTTTATTCAAATGGAAAAATGAAAGAAATGAGAATTTTCTCTTTTTTTGGAGGGGGTAGAGCAAACAAGTCTGATTTGGTTGATTGATTTGTCATCGAGGACTAACTTTGCAGATTACTTTGTACGATGTGGTAGACTTTGCCTTTCATTAAATGATCTAGCTCTAAGATTTTGACAAAAATATATTTAAGCATATACACAATAGACAAAACAGAAAATTTATCTTTTGTGTTTATTTAAATTTTAACTATTAATTTAAAATATATAAGGAAGTATTATTAGTCAGCACCCCATCACGGTACATAACCCATACAGGAAAGTTTAATATAAAGAATTATGTGCTGGACATGGTGGCACATGCCTGTAATCATATAGTACTTGGGAGGCTGAGTCAGGAGAATTGCATTCCAGGACAGTGTCAGTAACTTAGTGAGGCCCTCCGCAAATTGGCGAGACCATGTTTCAAAACAAAAAATAAAATTGAGCCAAGGAATGTAGCTCAGAGCTAGAATGCCCCTGGGTTCAATACCTAGTAACACACACACACACACACACACACACACACACACACACACACACAGAGCACTGTAACAGAGGATTGTGTTAATGAGGGATTGGCTAGTAAAAAGTAAAGAGAAATTCTGAAGAATACAGAAGTAGTAGGAAAGTAGTAGGACTGGTAATCATGATCTCAAGAGCTAAGAGAGCCCAAGGAAAAACTTCCTTCTACTTCTTCTCCTTCCCACCCCATCCCCACTTCCTTTCCCCAGGGCTGAGATCTAGACATGTCTTTAGCTACAAAATGGCAGAGAAGTCATTAGAGTGCCATGATGGTATAGTTTGTTGAAAGTCCAGCCTCTGGAACTCTCTGGAAATCTGCCTTCTGGAATTTTCAGTATATCTACCCTCTAGGGTGCTGGGGAAGGTAATTGGCAGGAAGATGTCTCAGTGGAATT
Source organism: Graphiurus murinus (assembly GCA_004027655.1). Taxonomy (NCBI): domain Eukaryota; kingdom Metazoa; phylum Chordata; class Mammalia; order Rodentia; family Gliridae; genus Graphiurus; species Graphiurus murinus. The sequence goes on from PVLC010005141.1 coordinate 38,494, forward strand.
AGTTCATTATAAAACCGCCTGAAAGGAGAGCTAGGGGAAGCTACTGGCCACTGGATGCTGCTGACTGCCGAGCATTGGAGAGAGCACTGCAGGAGCCTGACCTGGAGAAGTTGCCTGTGCTGCAGTGGTTGGGCTCTTGGAAAGCAGTGTATGTGCAAAAGACTACATGCAGGAGAAGCTGTTTGCTCTGCAGGAGCCAGGTGCTGGAGCAGCTGTGTATGCTGAAGGAGTTGAGTGTAGAAGAAGTGGTGTACACTACAGGAGCTTGGCACTGTAGAACCCAGCCATGCTCAAGAGCCTGGAAGTGGAGAAGCTGTATGTGCTTTAGCATTCAGATGCTTAAGAAGCTGTGTGTGCTGAAGGATCCTGTTGAGCAAGCATATTCAAACCAGGCAGGAAAATCTTTTCCTCTTGCTGCAGCCTCTCTTCTGTGCCCTCTACTGGCAAAGTGTAGCATCATGTTAGCCTACAAAGAGAAAGGAAATAATTAATTAATTAGTTAATTGAATAAATAATTTAATAAAGAAATGACCCAACTTCATCTTAGCTGAACAGGGAAGGAAGATGGATTTATAGGTGAGAGGCAACAAATTGATAACTGGCACAAAGTCTGTGTTTTTCAATATTCTTTTAGTAGTTCATGATCAAAAATTTGAAAGCTACTCACTAGTGAATTAGTGGTATTAGTATCAGGGATCCTGTAGATAGTTGTTTTCATGCTTTGTATACAAGCTCTAGGAAACAGTAGGGGTGTAGGAGTGTGGGTATGCATGTACATATGTGTGTGTGTGTATATGTGTTTATTTTTTGTTAGAGAGAAAGGATTTAGAAGAAAATTAGGCAAAACAGACTAGGAGAGCAGTATGAGAAATAGCAGTAGGAGGAAAACAGATAAGAAGAAATAAAGAAGTGCTGAATTTGATAATGTATTGCCATTAGGTATATGAAGTTTTTCCCCCAACTTTCATATCTGTTATCTAATTCACTCTTATAGTATGTGTGTGCATGTGGACATGTGTGCATAATCCTCCTCCTTAACTTGACTGACATGTGTATTATACTTTCATACAAAAACAGCTATCCAATTGTTCTCATTTCATTTTAAAAATTTTACTCAACTATAAATACATTTCTTCTCTGAACAATATGCTGTCTTTTTTGTTTAACTGATGACCAAGTACAAGAACTTCATTCACAGGCTTGTTATAAACCAAATATGTAATTTATTCCATGGTTCATGTTTTCTTCACATTCACAAATTTTACCAAGCTAGTTATTTCACATATAGTACTACTGACTTTCAGTTAGTAAATTAACTGACAGAAGCAAGAATGTTCTCACCTCTGGTTATTTGAACTTTTAAAACTTCATAAAGTTAATTTATTACAAATCAGATAAACCAGAGAAAGCATTGGTAAGATAATTTAATTCAGAGAGCAATTTTGACAGTTTATATTGTACTTTGGCTAACTCTTTCCCAGGTGTTGGAAACAAATAGAACAAGTTTATGAAATATTTCCTTAAGATACTTACAGTTTTGTTGTCATAATATGAAAAACATAACAAACAGTTATAAAATATGGAGAAAGCCCACCAGGTGCTGTGTGCATGTATGTCACCATCACTATGATTTACATTATGATATGAGACTATAATGCACCAATAAAAGTATATAAAAAATATGGCAATATAGTGTTAGCATCTATCTGAATGTGCCTGCTTGAAGGTATCTGACTATGTAAAATTGGGTAAGGATTCATGGGGGAGATGAGACTACATTTCACTAGGCATAGAGAAGAGTTCAGTTTTTCCCTGAAGAATGTAGAGAATATCAGGTGAAAAGAGGAATTAGAGATAGGATCAAAAGTGGAGTTTTCAAGGAAACAGGAGACTGGTTCATTAGGAGCAGGGAGATGGGCTATGTTGTAATAGGAAATAAGGCTGGAGTTTCATAGAACATTATTGGCTGGACCAAAAAGGAAAGTCTTTGGGTAACAGGGAAGACATTTAAATTCCTACCTGAAATCCTTTAATCCTGGAATATTTTCTTCCAGGAAGTCCTCTGATCCTTCCAGGATGGACTTTGTTGTCCCTCCTCTCTGCTCCAAAGTGTATTGTATCACTTTTACCATCGCACTTCATACTTCATTCTGAATTATCTGTTTTGTGCATATCTGCCCACTAGTAAGTGACTTTCATAGTGGCAGGGCCATGCCCTAGTTATATATCTCTAGCCCCTGGCATATAATAATCACTAAATATTTGTCAATCACACACATGTGTCTGAACCTTGTTGGATAGATTGAGGAGAAATTTTGAATTAGAGAATACAGCATAATGCAAAAGCTGTAACAGTGCACAAAATGGATTTCTGTGAATGAAAAGAAAAAGAAACAGGGTTGAAACAGCCTCCATGGGAATTTTTTCTCCTTGTTAACCGATAAACCTCAATATTATCCATGTGCAAACAGCTCCTGATAATTTTGTCCCAGACTCTGAAGAATCACATAGGATAGTTAATATTCTGTATACATCTACTCAGCAGGCCTTGCACTGAGTAGCTCATTTTAGATAGGTTCATTAATGATAATAACAGTATACTAAAATAATGATTAACACAGAGCACACATAAGTTAGTCATAAAGTACTTTACGTACGTTAACTTATTTAATCTTCACAGCATGTTACATATGAGAGGACTGAGAAAGGATAAGTAACTTGTGATTATCACTGAACCAGTATACAAGTGGATTTAGAATATCACTGCTTAAATTTTAAAAAATAAGAACATTAAGGAATTCTAATAGAATGTTTTATTTTGGCCACTCTACTCTGGTTATTTGGCTAACATGATTGGAACGAATGGAACTCATGGGCATGTCTCAATTCTTTGAAAATCAGTCACAGTATTTAAATACTTAAGTTGAAAATTGTAGACCATCTCACTGTAGGAAGGGCTGAATCAAAAGTAACTAGATCCATCATGGCAGGGCATCCAGGACTCAGTTTCAGGCAGCTTGCTACCCTCAGGGAAGTCTCTTAGGGTTTTTACAGGATGACACAGCCAATGTTCAAGAAGCCATCAGGCCTTTCAACATCTGGGAGGTGAGGCAGCAGCTAGATTTATGGGCAGGACTCTAGTAATTGAGGCTGAGAGGTCATTTTATTTTCACTTACTGATTTCCTGTTGCATTTTCCTCAAGTAATTGTATCCCAAATTCTTAACTGCTGCTTTTGAATCATCTTTCTACATATCTGAGAAGCCTAATGCCAACTGATAGGAGCCATCCTAAATATTTTTTCTTTTGTCTGGAAATTCCTTTGTATCTTCAACTTGGTCAAGCAACAGAATAGGACTGGCTAAAAGCAACTGGTGGAACTTGTTGAATATCAGTCTCCCTGTGTGACTTCAGAGTCATTACTTGTAAAATGGGAAAATAAAACCAAACAGGTATAACAATGAATGCAGGAAAATGCCTACTACATACAAGTTTTCAAAAAATGCTAAGTATAAGTGACCTGATCCAGTTTTGAGAACATATAATGCCATTGCATACAATATAAAGCATTTCTTGTAGTGTGAGAACACACGGCCTTCATTAGCATTTGTCTGTTAACAGTGGATACTAGTGTGATGAGCCTGCTCCAGCTATGTTGCTGCATTTCAGATGGAACTCTGCTGCAAAAACACACGTACATTTCACATGAGTCTTCTATGCATTTTTATTCCAAGCTACCAGAAAATTTAAGCCCTTTTTTAGCTCTTTAAGAACATTAGCTCTTTCACTGAGGAAATCCCAGTCCATGCCACACACAGTCTACTCTACTGTGCTACTCCATGTATGCTGTTGCATTCACCACTAAAGAAGACTTTGAACATGAACTTTTCCCTGGCTCATAAAATTGTGTGTGTGAGAGCAGGGTGAGAAGATAAGAGTTTTCTGTTTTTCCCCTTTGCTCATATCCCACCTCCTTCAACTTTTTTCAATGCTATCCATGTGATATTTACTAGTAAACAATTTCAGTCACTGTGGAATTCTAGGGACAGCAACATGAACTTCAAGTTTCTGGTTTTTTTTTTTTAATGAAACTACCTGGAAACTGCTTATAATTCCAGCAAGTGGTTCCCAATCTTTACCAAAAAGGATTTAACTTGGGTTTTTAAAGACTTCAATTCCCTTTGACCACATTCTAAATTCTTTAGCCAAGGAAGCTTTCCAGTGTAAAGAAACTGCTCTGAAACAAACTAGATTTCTGAGACTTAAACTTTTGTTATACCTGCATATGTTTTATAGACATGAGTGTTTTGTTATATGTGCATAAAAATACATGATTTTGAAGAGAATATGAAACTTCTCTCATCCCATTGAGCCTTCTTGTCTTGTAGCCACACACACACACACACACAGCGATTGATAGAAAGGTATCACTTTTCTGCCTTCATCCCACCTGAAATCACAGGGTAATACCACAGCTGGGTGGGGGTTGGGGGGAGACTTTCTTGAGCTACTGGCAAAGATAGGGAGCAAAAAGCACCGCTGATGCCTGACCTATTTAACACTAGGGTTGGAGAGGGGTGGGGAAGAAGAGAAAGTGTAAGAAACATGAAAGCGTAGCATCAAAAGGAAAGAACAACTACATTTACAAGTCAGAAAATTGGATCAAGGCATGACTCAAAGTGTAGCAAAATACACAGGTATATAAGTGCATGTCATTTGGAGGGAAATGGATGGAATCGGAGGACATTATGTTAAGTGATATTAGCCATTCACAAAAAGTGAAAAGTCGGATGTTCTCCCTAATATTCAGAAGCTAGGGAGAAAATGGGACATAGGAGGTACTCCAGACAAAGAAGGAGAAACCCTAGATGAGTAAAGAAGGTGACATAACTGAGGGAGATGGGAGGTGGAAAGAGAGAAACACCCGAAAGCACATGATGTATATTCACAAACTTATTGAAGTCAATCACTGTGCTAAACGAGAATGAGGGAAGGGGGAGTGGATGAGGTGGGCACTGAGGAGGGGCTAAATGAGCCATGTGCACATGTATGCCTGTACCATCATGTACTGCATCAAGATGTAGGATTACAGTGCACACACACATGCCAGGCATGGTGGTGTATGCCTGTCATCCCAGTACTAGGGAGGCTGAAACAGGAGGACCTCAGGTTTGGAGCCAGCCTCAGCAACTTAGTGAGACTCTCAGCAACCTAGCAAGACCCTGGGGTGTAGCTTGGAGGCAGAATGTCCCTGGATTCAATTCCCAGGACCACACATACATACACACACTCTCGCGCGCACACAGTGTTTCACACACGTACAGAAAAGGATTGAAGCATTACCTACACACAGAATTCCTAGATACCTGAAGGTGCATTTATGAGTGTGTGTATTTAGTGGAAAGAAAAGTGGGGGAAGAGGAATCTTTTTTTAGTTAATTTTCCAAATGTAGACAGAAGTGAATATTTTTCAGAGTAAATTAGAATGGGTGATTAGAATAAATTGGGAAACTTCATAGGCAAAATTTTAAACTTTAATTCATGTAAATTTATGTTGTTTGAGTAAATCTGAATTAGAAAATTAATGAGTATTTATTGTCTTTATTATTCTCATTCACAGACTTTGAAATTGCTTACAGGAGGCGGTTCATAAAAATAATGTACAAATTATAGTATGTACTTTTGAGGAAATCCACAAAGCTGTTATTCTTATAAATAATTTTTTTGGAAAGTGGTTAATGAGATAAACAAAATTGCATACATTTTAATCTAGACACGTGTCTTCAATGTGTCTTATACATGGCAAAATGGCCCATCATGTAACATTGTCAAAGAAAGGTACAGAAACCCTCCAGATCACCAGTCAGAACCGTAATGTTATGAAGTTCCAGCATAGATTTGCTGCGTAATAGCAAGCAAGTTATTGAGACATTCTATCTCATTTTTCTCATTTGGAAAATGGTGAAAATAACAGCATCTTTTAAAATTCATAGTGGTATTGTATTAAATGAAGGAATTACAGAAACATGCTAGAAAAGATATAAAGATAATAGAAGGTTTGTAAAAACTCCGCCTTTAAATACATTTATATAACACACTTTTATAAACAACACACAAACTTAAAAGTTTCTAAAAATTATTGTAATTTGCTTTTGATTCCAGTATGATTTTTTTTTTCCCAAGTATTGGGGATTGAACCCATGGCCTCCTGTATGCTAGCCAAGCACTCAGTTGAGCTATATTCGTGTGTGTGTGTGTGTGTGTGTGTGTGTTTACTAGGAATTAAACCCAGAGGTCCTCAACTATTGAGATGCATCCTAGGCTTTTTTACTTTTTCAGACAAGGTCTGGCTAAGTTGCTTAGGCTGACCTTGAACTTGTGATCCTCCTGCCCCAGTCTCCTGAATAGCTAGGATTATGGGCATGTACCAAAGACCTGGCTTACATGTTTTATAATTTATTATTTGATCCAGTGATCCATCACATTTGAAATATTTTCAGTTTCATAATTTAAAGTATTTTAGTATGGATTCTATATTCCTCAATTTATGTAACTTATATGAAAAACTAGGAATTTTAATATGTTAGTCATTTGCAAATCTCTCTTCCCAAAAAAACTATAAAATTCTTGAGAGAATAGATCTTAGAATTTTTGTAAGCCCTACCCCCACCATTGAAGTGCATAGGATTTTACATATCCTCAGTATTTAATTCTTTGTTAGTTTATGACAAATTAAGAATGACAGGAGAATTAAACTTACACAAGAATGGTGGATGTATCAATATGGGATTGTATAAATTTAAGTTTCAAAATGATATTAAAATGATTTCATATTCATAAAATATACAAGTTTATAAACAAATACATAGAATACAGTTGTTAAGATTATGTACCAAATATTAACAGTAATTATCTATGGATGGTAGAATTTTAAGTAATTTTTTCTTATTGATGCCTTTTAATTTTTCTAAATGAAAGAGGAAATGAGACAGGAGGATTGCAAGTTCACGGCCAGCCTCAACAATTTAGCAATACCCTATTTTCAAAATTAAAAATAAGCCAGGTGCAGCAGTGTAAGCCTGTATTTGGAGGTAATAAGAAAAATATTATTATTATTATTATTATTATTATTATTATTATTATTATTGTTATTATTGTTATTATTATTATTTTGTGGTACTAGGGACTGAACCCGGGCATTCTACCCTCAAGCTCCACCCCAGTCCTACTTTTTATTCTTTATTTTTTAAAAAATTTTATTTATTTATTTTTGCGGTACTGGGGATTGAACTCAGGGGCATTCTACCTCCGAGCTATACCCCCAGCCCTATTTTTTACTCTTTATTTTGAAACAGGGTCTCACTAAATTTTGGAGTACCTCACTAGGTAGCTGAGGCTGACTGCGAACCTGGATCCTCTGGTCTCAACCTCCCAAATGCTGGGATTACAAGTGTGCACCACCACACCCGGCTTTTATTTATTTTGAAACAGGGCCTCACTAAGTTGCAGAGGGCCTCACTAGGTAGCTGAGGCTGGCTGCGAATCCAGATCCTCCGGTCTCAAGTCTCCCAAGTACTGTGATTACAAGCGTGCGCCACCCACCCGGCTAGAAAAATACCAATATTATGTAGATATTACCTTTACTCAATGTATTAGAAACACTGAACAATTTATTTTTAAAATTATTTAAAAACATCATCTCTCTACCCCCAAATTTATCCTTTTACAATAATAATTTGAAAGAATGAAATGGAATATGATTCCAAATTTATTTTTGAAGGCCCAAATTTATCTTGCCCATCCTTTCTTACTCCAGGTAGGCATTTTCCTCCCTGCTTTCTGTTCTTTCTTCTTGCTTCTTCTTTAGTTTTTCTTCTGCCCCTAAGTGACTGGTAATGGAGATAATGCCTGCTACCATTCGGATGTGGTTTGAGTGTCACGAGTTGGAAGCCTGGTCTTCAGTGTGGGAGTATTGGGACGCAGTGCAACCTTTAAGAGGTGGGGCTTAATGCGAGGTGATTGGGTCATTGGGGATAATGCCTTTAGAAGAGATTGGTGGTGGTGTAGGAACCTGGTTAGTCCCCTGATATTGGGTTGTTATTAAAAGAACAAGACTGGCTTCTTCAGGGGCTCTTCCTGTCTTGCCATGTTATCTCTCTCTCACACATATTCCTGCCATGATGTCATCTACCATACTGTGAAGGAGCCAAGGGGCCAAGGGGATGTTCTCACCAGGGCCAAATAAAGGCTGGCACCTTGCTCTGGGACTGCCAGAACTGTGAGCTAAATAAACCTCTTTTCTTTACAAATCACCTAGGCTCAAGTATTTTGTTATAGCAACAGAAAGTAGACTAATAAAATATCCTGGAAAGGTGGTCACTATGTGTTTAGACTGCTCAGCTCTTCTATTTACTTACCTTCTCTTGGCCTCCAATCACTGTTTGCAATGTTTTCCTTCTTTGGGATGATCTTCTGTCTTCCTACAGTGCTTGAGCGGTTCCCAGAAACCTGGAGGTAACTGGTGAAACACTGACTCACCAAGATCAGAAGATTTGTATTTATTTCCCAACAGACCTGTTTTATAAAGTGTTTATCACACTCAAATTGGGGCTATTTTAAAGCAACCATTGATTGAAGGTTTACCATAACCAGGCATTAGGCTAAGCATTTTAAAGAAAATTATCTCCTTTATTCTTAATAACTTAAATTGAAACTGACAAAGGATGTATAATTTACCTAAGGTAACACTGGCAGTAAGAGGTAGAACTAGCCCTAAAGCTTCAGTCTGCCTGTCCCCTCAGGCACTCCGTCCCTAGCTCCTCTATTATAATGCTTCCCTGTATTCTGGCTGATTAGTCTTTTTACTGAGTAATTCACCATCTGGTAGCTATCACACTCTGGTGCTAATTGGTGCTAATTTTCTGATGATGGCCAAGTAACTATACTTGGATTTTAAAGTGGAGAAAGCTATGATTAAGGTATAATACAAGAGAGGCTAAAGTCACAACTTTCCCTATTTTACTGTGTGCGACTTTGAAAAAGCTACTTAACTTCTAGGGGCCTTAATTTCCCCATTTGTAGGATGATAATACCTGTATCACAAGAACTTTTGAGAGGATTGAGTAAATAATGTTGACATGTTTTGCAAATGGAAAAAGAAAAAAAAAACCACTATAAACATGAAGCACTGACACCAAAACAGTGTAAAGATTGGTATAAATAGCAGCTGTCAGAACTAAAGTTGATCAGTGAAGGGGAAGCACGCTGCTTGTTTAAAATAGAGATTATTGGAGTAAGTGCTGCTTTAAAATCCCAGGAAGTTTTTTTTTTTTTTTTTTTTTTTTTTTTTTTTTTTTTTTTTTTTTTTTTTTTTTTTTTTTACGCCCCCATTTGCCAAGTGGTTCACATTCTGGTGATAATTTGAAGATTGTTGTTGGCGATAACTAGTAGTAATTTGCTTGAGGAGATGGGATGGGGAGGAGAGTGATTGTGTTTGTCCAGCATAAAGGAGAAATCCAGAGAAACCTAACATACAATAGGTAATCGATAGTCCCAATCTCAAACTGGCTAGACTACAGAGCCATAGCACTCTGTGGTTCAATATGAAACCCCTCACTTTAAAAGTTGAATGGATGTAATGGAGCTCATTAAAAAAAGAAAAAAAAAAAAGAGCAGCTGATAGAAGACTCAGTGTCATGCCACTTTGAACAGATGATAGAACTGAAAATGCTGACCTGTAATAGTCTATTTCAGTAATTTGCAAATCTACTTCATTAAAACCACTGATTCCAAGCCTTTCCTCCAAAAGTTCTAAATTAGCAAGATTTTAGTGAAGCCCAGAATCCATCTGCTTTGTTTTCTGTAAAGCCCATTTCCCTCTTTCTTAAGCTTAGTTGCCATCCATTTAGATGAAGTTTAAGGAAGATCTGTTTAAGGGTGATGTTAATAGCTGTAACAACTACGACAATGAGTGAGAGCTGAAAAGATGTATTATCCTGAATGTGAAATTGGTTAAAAGATGTTACTAAATATTCATTTGATGTTTAAAAACCTAGTTTCTGAGTAAAGATGATGAATTCAGTTTTGGAAGCTTGGCTGATGTGTGGTTTTAACCTAAAATTTCAGGTATATCAGTGTTCCTTTAAATGTGATCTGCTGAATTTCATTTGAAATATACTCCTATATAATGCTAGTTCCATACCATGTTACATGTGTTTTGTGAAAAGAAAGACTGCAATGGACTCGTTGTGTGTGTGTGTGTGGGGGGGCGTTACTTATTGGGAACATTGAGTTAAAATAAGTTAAATGATTGCCTTATCATATAACCTAGGGAGGCTACAACATACTCATGTTAGTTGTGGAGTTCCAGGAGTGGAATATAATATGTAGTAGAGTTCCAGGAAATATAATATGTAGCATTTTCAAAAAATTTTGGAAAACAAACAAACAAAAATTTTGGCCACAGAATCTTTTTTTTTTTTTTTTTGGTACTGGGGATTGAACTCAGGGAAATTCTACCTCTGAGCTATACCCCCAGCCCTATTTTTATTCTTTATTTTGAAGCCGAGTCTCACTAAGTTGCAGAGTGCCTCAGTAGGTAGCTGAGGCTGGCCTCGAACCCGTATCCTCGGGTCTCAGCCTCCCTAATGCTGAGATTACAAGAGTGAGCCACCACGCTGCCTGCCTCAGAATCTTTTCTTAATTGGGCACATTGTGAGGCTAATGTTCCTGATAATACATGCTGGGAAATGCTAACATAGACAAGGAGGGTATTTAAGTTTAGTACAAGGCCATTGCTGGATGTGTAGATATCTTGGAAGGGATGAACAAAGCTAGGAGATGCTGTGGAGATTCCAAAGAGGAAGAGCTAGTCATTGGGCAATGTAAGAAAACAATTTGAGTATAAGTAGTAGTAAAAGTCAGAGTATGAAGATGTTGAGATATGATCTTACATTCTCAAACCACAAGAGAAATGTAGTCTGAAATATTTAAAATTGGAATTATCCCAGAAAATACAGTCACCAGGATTAGGGTGATATCGTTAAGATGGGAGTGGTGAAGCCAATCTCTTATAATGGGAGGAAGGGAAGACTCAAGGAAAAAAAATTTTTTTTTTTTGGTACTGGGAATTGAACCCAGGGACATTCTACTTCCAAGCTCACCCCCAGTCCTATTTTGTATTCTTTATTTTGAAACAGGGTCTCACTAAGTTATGGAGGGCCTCACTAAGTAGCTGAGGCTAGCCGTGAACGCAGATCCTCCTGTCTCAGCCTCCCAAGTACTGGGATTACAAGTGTGTGCCACCATGCTTGGCTAGTTTTTTTTTTTTTTAATTAAACAAAAGAAAGATGGAAAGAGAGATGTATTTAAAATGCTAGGAATGAGGGATGGAGATTTAAATAACAGGTAGAATAAGCTTTAGACATGAAGATTAGTTTTCCTCCTTTTGAGAGAGAGGTAATAGAATTTTTTTTTAAAGATTAGTATTTTCCATCTCAGAGATGTTTGTAATTTTCAGTGTTTGGATTTGCTAGTTTCTTTGCTTGTGTATAAGTGTCAGGTATCCTTACCATGGAGTAAGAGTTCAATATTGTGCAGCTCTTATTAGTGCTGCTATGGTTTCTACTATAAGAAACTGTTACTGCTTTGTCTAACCACTAGTGAGTAGACAAAGGAAAGGGGAATCCATTAACATCAAACCAGATAACCTATATTTCATGATCCTCAATCAATTGGCTGTAATCTATGCTTCCTTCTGCTATTTATATTTTATGCTTATTGTCTTGCATTCTACTTGGAACAAAATATGCTTTTGTTAATTCATGTCTTGATTTGTTTTTCAGTGATCATTCCAGTTGCAATTTTTCCACTCTAAGGAAAGTTGGCTTGATGCTGCTGGAGATTTGCACATTTTACTTCTATGTACTAACTTAAGTATATAGTGTTAATGGCAGTTGCATGACTCATAGTCTACATGGGCATAAATTAAGTCTGGTACCTCTGTGGTGTGCCTTTTTTGAGATTTCTCTGAAAGACCACCCAGAAGGTGGAATTTCACAGACTGCATAGATCCATTCAATTTAATAAACCAGCCACACTGACCAATCACACCTGCCTCCTTCAGTGTGAACCAGCTACCCATTTGCTCTTGACTGAGTTGATTTTAAACTATAAAGGGCTTTATGGGCTGAATTATGACTCCTGTAAACAAGGTCTCTTCCTTCAACTAGAGTGCTTTGCACATAGTCAGCACTCCATAAATGCTCTCGACCCACTATGACTCAGTGAGTGTTTGGACCTTTTGGTGACCTTGTCTTCATAGCTTCCACATTTGAGAGAAGGGTTCTCAACATTGCATTTTTGTCTTTCATAAGAGTTTTGCTTGGGAGTTTTAATGGGAATGTAATTTTACTGGCCACATGAAATTTTATCTTTTTATTGATTAATCTTTCTGGATAATTTCTGGCCCAGTCTGAGTAATTTATGCAATCCAAGGTTTTATATTTTGACTCATGTGCTCAGAAGGAAATCATTGTAAAATAAAACAATAGTTTTAATAAGTTTACCAAGAAAGTGGTAAGTGCATTACTTTACCCTGGGGCTGGGCCATTTCCAATGGATTTTCAGTTATTTGGCATTTAGTTGAGTGCTTCCCACATAGATAACTTTTATAACAGTGATGTACAAAAACTTTGTAATGTGGGATTTTATACAGCATGAGGGGAAATAATTTTACTTCCCCATTGGGCAAAATGCTCCTTTGGAAATCACTAATATAAACAAATTGGTATAATTAGAAAGGTAGGATGCTTTGTTATTTTAAATAAGATTTTTCTTTGCTTTAAAGGAAGGCCATCAAGGTTAGTAGTTCTCAGGATTATCGGGACAACTTAAAATTATACATTTCCAAACTGTTTACTCTGTGCTTTTAACTTAATATTTATTTTAATTTTTAAAAAATTAGCATGGGGTATTGAACTCAGGGACAGTCTACCTTTGAGCTACCCTTTTCTAATTTTTTTATTTTGAAACAATTTCCAAGGCTGACCTCAAATCTGAGATTCTCTTGTCTCAAACTCCCAGGTACTGGGATTACAGGCATGCATCATCATGCCCAGTTTACTCTGTGCTTTTTTTTTTCCTTGCGGTACTGAGGATTGAACTCAGAGGCATTCTACCTCTGAGCTACACCCCCAGCCCTATTTTTTTATTCTTTATTTTGAAACCGGGTCTCACTAAACTGTGGAGGGCCTCAATTAGTAGCTGAGGCTGGCTATGAACCTGCGATCCTCCTGTCTCAGCCTCCCAAATCCTGGGATTACCACCACACCCAGATTTACTCTGTGCTTTTAAAAAGTTTGATGTAATTTGGATAATTATACATCTTCTAGAATCATTTATTTGGGCCTATGAACCAATGTTTTAGTACTTGTATTTTGTCCCAAAGTTAGGTCAAGAAATACATTATACCACATCTTTTTAAGATAGTTATGTATTTTTCTACCACAAAGTAGGCTTTTAGTATCTTCACAATTTAAAAAGCCAAGAAAATTATACTAATCTGAGATACTGTGTGGGGCCATAAAGCCTGAAATTTTCTTGTTGAATTAATCAGGAATTAGCAACAAATAGAAGTGGCAAATAGCTCTGAAGCAACAAAACCCTACTCTTTCCTACTTCCTCCCATTTACTAAACAAAGGGATTATTCATTATGCACCCAGTTAATTGAGAAAAAAATTCAAGAGTCATCTTTGATTATTTTCTCCCCCACACCCACATCTGATCTACCAATGGATTTTTCTCTGTGCGCTATCAAAATACATTCTGAATCTGATCACTCACCCTACCCATTTCTACAGTTATAGGCCAAGCACCATCATCTTATCATCTTGGACCTAAATTAACTGTAGTAGTCTCTCTGATTTGACCTTTTAAAATAGAAGTTATTTTTAGAGGAATTCTGGATTTGCAGAACAATTGAGGAGAAAGTTGAGAGTTCCCATATATTCCCCTCACTCAGTTTCCCTTTTATTAGTATCTTATAAGCATTTATATTTGCTGTAACTTATGCACTAATAGTGACATTATTATTGACCGAAGTCCATGCTTTATTCAGATTTTCTTAGTTTTCCCCTAGTATTATTTTTTTCTGTTCCAGTATTCATGCAGGGTACCAAATCTCCTTAGGCTTCTCTTGGCTAGGACAGTTTCTGAAAATGTCCTTATTTTTGATGACCTTGACAGTTTTGAGGAGTACTGGTCAGGCATTTTGTAGGATGCATCTGTATTAGGATTCATCTTGTGTTTTTCTCATAAGTAGACTAGTTTTTGAAGAGGAAGATCACAGAGGTAAAGTACCACATTCATCACATCTCAAGGGTACATTACTAACAACAGGATATCTCTGTCAATATTAATCTTGATCTCTTGGCTGACTTAGTGTTTGCTAGGTTTCTCTATTGTAAGCTTATTATTTTTCCTCCTTTCCTTGCTGTGCTCTTTGGAAGGAAGTTACAATGTGCAGCCCACACTTGAAGATACGGATTTATATCCCACATCCTTGGAGGCAGAATATCTATGTGAAACTTGTGTATATCCTGCCCCAGTAGTAGAATCAGCCATTTTTTTCTGAAGAATCATGGTTCTTTTTATTAGAGAATAGTGTTAGGAACCACAGTCTGGAGCCAGGCATGGTGATGCACACATGCAATCCCAGTACTTGAGAGGCTGAAACAGGAGGATCCCAGGTTGCAGACCAGCCTTGCAACTTAGCAAGACCCTGTTCCAAAATAAAAAAAAAATAAAGTAGGGCTGGGGATGTGGCTTAGAGGTAGAGTGCTTCTAGGTTCAATCCCTGGTACCACAAAAAACAAAACAAAACAAAAAAACCCACACATATACAATCTAGTTGATAAATGGGCTTTTGTCCCACTCAGTTTATTCTCAACATGATGGAGGTGGTGGTTTAAATAATTTAAATTAATTACCTTTTTTTTGTAAGCAGATGTATCACTGAGCTATATCCTCAGCCCTAATTTGTTTTTTATACCTCTAATGATTTATACTTGTGTCTTTAACAATCACAACTTACAATGTCTTTTAAAGCTTGATCTGGCCCTTGCCTACTTCTGTGACTGCATCTCCTACCATTTCTCTTATTCACTCCTTTCTGAATACATTGGCCTTTGTTTTCTCTTCTCTTTTTCCCCTCACCCTTTTTACATTTGTCTTTTCCTTTGGAATTTCTACCATAGATTCTATTTTGCACCACATTGCATGTGTGCTCCTTACTTTACAAATAAAAGCACAATTCAGGGTTTTGTAGAAATGAAGAGCAGACTCAAGATCGCAACTTGATCTTTTCTCCATGTTCTCTTTATCCTTACTTAAAATCTTACTCTTTTAAATTTTGTGTTACTACTTCTGTTTGTATATGGTGATATCCAAGAAATGAAGGACTTTGGATAAATATATTTTCTAGGCAAACACACACACACACCAATCAAAACATGTATTTTAACCCCCAAATTACTAATGATTTGTATATAATCTTATCTAAATAATATACTTTATCTACTGTGTTAGAATAGAAATTGTTGATTTTGGCTCATGGTTTCAAAGGTTTCAGCCCATGATTGGCCAGTTCCATTTTGGAGGGCCTGAGGTGAGACAGAGCATCATAGCAGAAGGCATGGTGGAGGAAAGCTGCTCAGCTCATAGCAGCCAGGAAGGAGGAGAGGGGGAGCAAGAGAGGGGAGAGAGGAAAGAAGGAGCGAAAGGGCCAGAGAGCATGCCCCCCCAGTGATCTGCTTCCTCCAATGAGGTCCCAGCCCCCAGCAGTCCATTCAGCCAGCAGTGGGCAAATCCAATCACTTCCCCAAAGCCCCACCTCTGGACACTGCTGCATTGGGGCTCCTGAGACTTCAGGGGATAGTCCAGATATAAACCCTCACACTTGCCTTACTAAAAAGCACAATTTAGTGATTGATTTCATGATATAGTTGTCATTGAGTATTATTATTATTATTATTATTATTTTCGGTACTGGGGATTGAACTCAGGGGCATTCTACCTCCGAGCTACACCCCCAGCCCTAATTTTTATTCTTTATCTTGAAACAGGGGCTCACTAAGTAGCTGAGGCTGGCTGTGATCCCAGATCCTCCTGTCTTAGCCTCCCAAGTACTGGGATTATAAGTGTGCACCACCACTCCCAGCTATGAGTATTAATTTTTTTTTTATTGGTGCATTGTAATCATACATCTTTGTTAGGTACAAGCTGGTAGAGGCATACAGTCACACATTTTTCATTTAGCCCTTCCCCAATTCCCGTCCCACTCTCCCCCCTCCCTCCTTCTCAAGTTTAGTTTAGTGATTGACTTTGTATGTTTGTGAAAGTACATCATGTGCATTAGCGTGTCCCCCCCACCCCCATCACCTTCAGTTAAGTCAACTTCTTTGCTCATCTAAAGTTTTTCCTTCTTCATCTGGAGTCTCTTTTATGTTCCACTTTCTCCCTACCTTCTGCATATTAGGGAGAACATATGATTTTTTACTTTTTGTGACTGACTAATCTCACTTAACATAATATTTTCCAGTTCCATCCATTTCCCTTCAAATGACATAATTTTGTTCTTCTTTATGACTGAGTAAAATTCCATTGTATACATATCCCATAGTTTTGTAATCCATTCATCTGTTGATGGACATCTTGTCTGGTTCCATAGTTTGGCAATTGTGAATTGTGCAGCTATAAACATAGATACACATGCATTGGTCTGATAATTTGGTTTCTAATCTTTTGGGTAGATACCCAGAAGTGGTATTGCTGTATCATATGGTATGTTCATTCCATGATTATTAATTTTTAAACTATATTATGAAACAGTGGTGCAATCAGGCTCTAATGAGCTGTACAGGACTCTCTGTGGCCCTCTAACCAATTCCTGCTGAGTTAGTTCTATAAAGTGTAGAGGAAGATACTCCTTTATCTTCTTATCTGTATTGACCTCCTTAGAGACTATGAAAGCATATGAAGAACCATTCAACTCCATTTTTCTTGGGTTTCTTTTGTTGTCTCTTTAAACTTTTAAAATCTGCCAGTAACTGCAGTTGGCACTAACCTATCTACAGCTTTTTGTTCTTGTTGTTCTACTTCTGATTATAATCTAGAGTAAAAAATGAAAATTTCTAGGTAAAATAGGGAAGCAGATAATTATGTATAAAACTGATACAGTAAATTTTGCCACCTTTTAAGGTGGCCTCATCCCCCAGAGAGCACATGACAAGTGTGTACACAGCCTCAGGCTTGAAGGACCAGGCAAAAAGGCCATTGTAAATATGGTGACAAAGTGACATAAAGAGATAAAGCCTGTTGATCAGAGTCTCCTGGTTTGCCTACTGGTAGCCTCTAGTAATTCTCAAAAGAAGCTACCCAATAGCCAAAATACAGATAAAGCACTCTGGCAGAATATGGTTGAGAACAGTGATGAAGAACAGGGAAGTCAGACATCCTTTTTATCTAAAATGGGCTGAAGTGTGTAAGAGCTATAGATTGTTTTATTTCCAGCAAATTTCTAGGCCTTTGGCTTTTCTTGGAGATTCGAGGTTGCTAAATATGTGACTGTAGAAGAAATAAAATGTATTCATTTGCTAGAACTGCCTTAACAAAGTGCCACAGACTAGGCAGACATAACAGAACTTGTTTGTCTCACAATGTTGAAGGCAGAAGTCCAAGGTCAAGATGTCAGCAGTCTGGATGTCTTTCTGAGGTCTCTCTCCTTGACCTGTACATGTCTGTCTTTTCCCTTTGTCTTCACGTGGTTTTTCTTTGGTGTGCATCTATGTCCTAATTTCTTTTTCTTCTTATGACGACACTATTTAAAATAATGTTGGATTAGGGCCCCCACACATGACCTCTCTTTAACTTAATTACCTTTTAAAAACCCTATTTGCAAATACAGTCACACTTGATGTGGGGGGTGATGTTAGAACAGCAACATATGAATTTGAGGGAAACACAATTCAACCCATAACAAGAAGATACTATTTCTTTAACATTTTGAATTTATTCTCAATAAATGGAGGATCTTGATTCTAAAAGCCATAGTCTCTCTGGAAATGCACAGGAAAACATTAAATTATTTTAAAGGAAACATAATTGTATAGACATAAAATCATACTGGAATTCAGAGAAGGCAGATATCAACATGGCCTAGAAGATTTGTAGAAAGAGGCAGCCAAAACTGGCCTTGAGAATTATTTATTTTTTTCAGCATAATCCACCTGTATGTTCCAGTTCTACAGAAGCAAATTTTTATCACCTTATATTCAACATTTTTTTTTTTTTTAATGTTCTCTCCTTTCCATTTTTCTTTTCTTCATTTTTGGGAACTGCAAAAAAGAGAACTAAGTAGCTTACTTCTGCATGGAATAGTTTATGTGAGGCAACATTGATTTGCTTTAAAAACCTCATTTACTAGGGAGAAAAAGGAAGCTCAGAGGTTAAATCATTTGGAGAATACAGGTCTTCTGATTCTTATTCCTCCTTATGCTTTCAAGTGCATTGTGCTAATATTTTATTGGATAATGTTTTATTTATCTGTTAAGAACAAATAATTGGTTATTTTCATATTATATAATGAGGTCATTATTATTTTTATTAGCCTTCCCTCTTAAACTTTTCTATTTTTTTCCTGCTACATTAATTACTATTCTTATTTTTCTACATTTTTCTACATCATTTAATGTGGCACCCCATGTAAGATCTCAACCAGAGTAATAATTCTTTTTATTTTTATTTTTTATTTATTTATTTTTTTTGCGGTACTAGGGATTGAACTCAGGGGCGTTCTACCTCCGAGCTACACCCCCAGCCCTATTTTTTAGTCTTTATTTTGAAACCGGGTCTCACTAAGTTGCGGAGTGCCTCACTAAGTAGCTGCGGCTGGCCGCAAACCCAGATCCTCTGGTGTCAGCCTCCCGAATGCTGGGATTACAAGCGTGCGCCACCACGCCCGGCTTAATAATCCTTTTTATAATAGCATTTTTTTATTTAGTTAAAATATTACTAATGTACTTGCAGCCATAGGTTAACTTTATTTAGTATCATTGATTAGACGAAGCCTACCTTTTATTCAACTTCTCAAATGTATCAGGACTTGACCTACGCATTGTATATAGTCTCATTTAATCTATACACAAGTTTTGAAAAGCAAATATATTACCCCATTCTATAGGTAGTGAAACAGCCACAGAATGGCAATTAACTTCTCTAAAATCACATAGGATGGAAAATGACAGTGTCAGGACATGGTTCTGATCTGTTTCTATTGGTTGCCTTTCCGACAATTGTTTCCTCAATGTGGACAAGGAGCCTGTTTGTTTACCATGTATATCTCTAGTATCTGGTATAGAGTCTAGTTTTTAATAGCTCAAAAATATTTGTTTAAAAATGAATATGACTAGAGCCGGGTGTGGTGGCGCACGCTTGTAATCCCAGCATTTGGGAGGCTGAGACCAGAGGATCCAGGTTCGCAGCCAGCCTCAGCTACCTCGTGAGGCACTCTACAACTCAGTGATACCCTGTTTCAAAATAAAGACTAAAAATAGGGCCAGGGGTGTAGCTCAGAGGTAGAATGCCCCTGAGTTCAATCCCCAGAACCACAAAAAAAAAAAAATGAATATGGCACACAGATTCTGAATAAACATATTTCATATAGCATTTGTTCTTTCTTTTATCCATTTCTTTTATCCATGTCTGAATTTGTTCTCCCAGATATTAATTTTTTATAATGAATTTAGACTTCTCTGTTGAACATGGTTTATTATTTTTTAATATTGGCAAATTTCAAGACTTTGGCATGCTTTATTTTAGTAATATTTCTTAAGCAACCATAAATCTGATTTTCACATGAAAGTGAAAAGATATGCATGTATATATGTGTGTATATATATATATGTAAAACACCATATATATATTACACCATTTTGTTAGACCACATGATTTATCACAGAAGGTGTAGTTGTATCATGTGTTCAGAATGGCTTGACTGAATTCTTGCTGCTTTTTTCCTCATGATTATCTTGATTTCTAAATTTCTGGGGTTTTCTGATTCATGTTTTTTGGATTTAAAACATTATGCAATTGATGGGCACCTTTGATTTGTATCTTTTTCTTAGGTTTTCGTTGTGGTAGCTAATGTGTCTTTAAACATTTAAATTCATTTTAATTTCTTTCTGTGTATTTGTTTGTCTTTAATATTTGTATCATTGTTATTATCAAAATATAACATAGTGGCCCAAGCTTTAAGCATAGTAAGTAGATAACACAGAATTAGAGGGAGAGGATAGAAAGAGGTTCTCTCTAAATCAACCCTCTCCTTTCCCTGAGGAATGACTCTTCCAAGAAATGTCACCAGCAGACTACACTTTGCTGCTCACTGCTCAGAACTGGGCAGAAAAGTATATTGTGTTTACGTAACTTAAAAAGGCACATAAATGTTCACTGCTATTATTACTTTTCTCTGGTCTGAGGAAGGCCTCTGAATCACTTCTAGTTACCATCAGGGATGGTGGAATCACAGAGGAGGACAGGAGGCAGGTGTTTCCAGGATCAGAGAGGACACAAAGTGAAAATGAGTTTGCACCTGAAATAGGAAGCAGGGGCATGGAAGAGAAAGACGAGATGAGGATTGGGTTTTGGGAAAATGTGGACCTGGATTTCTGTGGTGGTGACTGAAAACCACAAATATAGACACACCACACAATTTAAGCATCAGGTGAAACTTGGGAGTACTCGAGAAGATGAATATTTATGATGAAAGAAGCTTCTTGCTTATTCTCCTTGCCCCTCTTTGATGACTTTTCTCGAAGCTAATTTAGGTGAAGAAAGCCACTGCTTCCAAAGCAAAAGTGCTTTGGTACCCTGGCATAATTTCAAAGAAAACTCCTTTCCCACTTAGTTCACTACAATTCCCCAGGAAAAAAAAAAAAATCTTCTCTGTCAATGTAACATCCTTTAACAGGACTCCTGCTGCTCGGTTCTTGTATCTTGCTGTGGCAGCTGTGAACATATATACTATTGATTGTTAATGTGTGATATAAATCCGACTGGAGCATGCCCACTAATTGGTTTGAGAGCTAGATATAGACAATGCTGTCTTATAGTAGCCTGTGTAGATAGGCCTAGTCATAGGGTTAATTCTGCTTGACAGCACATCAGCGGCGTCTTGAGAGTAATTACCCAACAGAAGTTTTCCCACAGCCGAACTGAGAGCTTCAAAGGCTTCTGAATTTACAACCAGTATTAACCTATATCTGAAACATAATGTTCCCACAAGAGCTCAGTTTTTTTTCTTCCTTCTTATTAAATGTATGGGGTTACTAGGTTCATTTGCTGTGTGCTAAGAACTTAGTGAAAAATTATTTGGTATTAAATAATTGAAAATATTTAATAAGATAAAAAGTATCCTTATAGATTTGGGTTTTTACTGCTTTATTATATTACTGAAAAAAAAGTTAATCTGTAAAGGTTGGGTGCTTTTTTAAAAAGACAAAATTTATCCTCTTTCTCTCGAAACAAACAGAAGACTTACTTTTTCCATTCTGTACTACCAATATTGATACGTGCATATTATAGGACCAAGAGTGATGCATGCATTTAATTAAAATGGTTAAGATAAATATGAATTTATATTAGAGAAATGTAACTTCTTCACCAGTATACAGAACTCTATAACTATTATGCCCTCCTCCATAAAATAGCTGTTGTTATTTTACAAACGGTTTTTATATAGTAAAAAAATTTTTTTTTCTTTACAGGTCAGAAACCAAATTTGACTCTGGTTCAGGTATGTTTACATTAATAACATTATCCTGAGTATATTTTATTTACATTATTCTCTAAGGAGTAATTCATCAGATCAAGAACCATTTTGATTTTAAACAGACTGGGCAGTTGCTTTTCAAAACATGAGCTCCACCTCAAAGCAGAGCTTGCTGTTGGCTGCTTTGAATCATAATTTGAGATGTTCGTTTTGAGATTCTTCATAATTCTGCAATAAACATTAAGTATTCTATATCTGCAGAGTTTCAGTTTAAAACCAGAGATGGGGGTTGTAAATACTGCTCGAAGTAGAGTATTATTTTCTCCATTGACAAAGCATCTTGAATAATTTGAAGATTCTCTGCAAGTGATTTGTCATAAAATGTGGGTGGTGGACACATTTAATGCAGAAAGTATAAAGAATTTCAGCCAGTAAAAATGAAAGTGTATGACTTAGATTTAAAAAAAGTCTTATGGGGTGGATGATAGAAACTTAAAGTCACCTTCAGTCATTGTTTTGTATCTAGTAACAGAATTTATATCCTTATCATCAGTGGCATATCAGCCTCATTAGGTGTTTTTTTTCTCATTAAGCATGAATGTAGCCATGTAATTCTCAGGTTTGACTATGTCTTTATGTCACTTGCTGAGATTTATGTGCTTCAGAGTTTCTGATGATGTTTACAGTTAAAATTTCCTCATGTTCAATTCCAAGGAATTATGCTCTTAGGTGGACTGTTAATAGGAATATAAAGATTAATTTTTGTGTGTGTGGTACTGGGGATTGAACTCAGGGGCATTCTACCTTCGAGCTATACCCCCAGCCCTATTTTTTATTCTTTTATTTTTTGAAACCAGGTCTCACTAAGTTGTGGAGTGCCTCCCTAGGTATCTGAGACTGGCTGCGAACCCGGATCCTCCGATCTCAGCCTCCCAAATGCTGGGATTATAAGCATGTGCTACCATGCCCGGCTTAATTTTTAATTCTGGAAAAAATAATTTGCAGAAAGATGTATAGCTTGTTGAATTTTTTTTTTTTTTTTTTGGTACTGGGAATTGAACCCAGAGGCATTCTATTTCTGAGCTATACCCTCAGCCCTATTTTTTATTCTTTATTTTGAAACAGGATCTCCCTAAGTTGCTGAGGCTGGCTGTGAACCTGTGATCCTCCCGTCAGCCTCCCAGGTACTAGGATTATAAGCGTGTGCCACCACACCTAGCTTAGCTTGTTGAATTTAAAAGTAACATTCTTTCTCTGGTGTGAGTTCCACTATATTTTTACGTGAAAATGCTTTTGCTTATTATGTTCAGAAAGGAACCAAGTGTTCTGAAGTCTTTTTAATGGTGCTAAGGAGCTACCATGTGTTTCTTCTTCATAAGATTCATCTTTCTTTTATTGTATGGCTTCATGAATTTCTCCAATCTGGTGGGACTCTTTAGGAAGTCTGCATATTTGAGTCAACAAATTCACCTAATTTGAGAACCATGATTCCAGAAATTCTTTATTCTGTGTGTTCTGGGGCTTCTGAACCACATCTGCCAGTTATAGTATAAGATAAACATTTTTGGCAAATAGTATTGGCTGTATGGGCACTAAAGGTGTGATGGCATTGTGCCAACTTATAGTTGACTGCCTTATTGATTCACTGATGGTGACTAAAATAGAGTGAAAAGTCTTTTTGATTTCTTTAATAGGTAAAATCCAGAAGTATAATTGAAAATAAATAAAAATGATGGAAAATGTATTTTTATATAAAATGACATGCCTTTTAAAAAGTCTCTGCCAGCCAATCACCAAATATTTACTAAGAACTCACTTTATTATGACCTGGTTTAATTTCCTAAACATTAAGTCAGAAACTGGTTTTAGGACACAGGATCTGGAATATAGCTTTTGAAGAAGAAAAAATCCACAAGGTTTTCTTGGACGGTAAAACCTGGAAATAGTGTATGAAACTGAAATATTAGGCAGCTATTGTCAAAGTCAGATAATTTATGTTAAATTTTCAAACCCAAATTAAGGTGTGCTGCTAAATTCCTGTACTGAAGGTTAGTATTTATTATGGAAATAGTTATAACATCTGTACAGCCACACATCTTTCACTCTTGTGACCAAAGTTTTTGTCCACGACTCTTGTTTTTTTCAAATTCTCTTTTTTTAAAAAATGTCTATCATGGACAACATCTGCATGTCTTGAAAACTACAAAGTCCTGTACTCTTAAAGTCTTATGGGAAATGCTGATTAAAAGTTTATTTATTCTTTTAATTTTGAGTTTAAATGTGGAGGAAATTCAGATGGTTTCAAATCAAGAAGTGGGTAATCATTTTTTTTTTTATAAGCACTTTTAGCTTACTATTGAATGAAGAATCATGACAAAGGAAGTGAGAAATTTGTTCTTTGCATTTTATATCATGCAAATTTTGGTTAGAAATAAGGTAACATATTGGAACAATTAAATGTATGACTTTAATAGGTTCAGATTTTCTATTGTTCATTGGATACAGAAAGTAAACTAGGTCTGTTTAATGTTGTATACAGCTGTGACAAAGTAAGATTTTTAAATGAAGGATGATGTCAATCTTACTAAGAAAAAAAAACCTTAAAAAATAAATACTATAGTAAATGACTGGCCATAAAGAAAAGGATTTCAAAGTCAAATTACACACACACACACACACACACACACACACACACGTGCGAGCACACACACACAAACACACACACAGGCATACAGTATATAAAATGTATATATACATATATGTGTGCATGCATATATACATACTGTTTTTTTCAAAGAAAGCATCAGATTTATGCAACACTTACTGTATAACATTTGTAGTTTTTAACAAATAATTTTCAGGCTGTGGAGTGAGATCTTAGGAGGGAAGATAAATTTCATTGCTGGCACTTGGTAAAAAAAAGTCAGTTGTTCAATAAACATCAAGTGATCAACCTAGAAAGTAATATTTTTGTCAGAATTAAATTAGTTTTTGCTGTGTAAGCAAGTTTGCAAACAGCTCCTTTGTATTTTTTAAAAGTTAAAATCTTTATCATGAAAAATTATAACCATATTTAGGAGTAGAACATATAATATGATGAGTAGCCATATAACCATCCTCTAAATTTTGCCATTATTAATAATTTGTCATATTTGTTTCACTCTTTTAATTCAAGATATTTTAAAGTAAAATACATAAATTTCATGTGATTTTTAAAACCTGAAAATTGTAGATAGTCTTGACTTATTGAAAGGGGTTAACTATATTTAAAGGTTTTCCTCTTAGAAATATGGGTCACATGCAAATTATTATGGAAAGGATTGTGGCATTTCCATGCCCACATTCAGCTAAAGAGACTTTGAAAATTCTGTTTATGATGAATTGTGCTGTTAAGAATACCTTGCACCAGAAGGCAGAGACACTGAACTAATTCTGATGTGAGAACCCCAAGATTGCCATCCTCACGATTAGTTGGGTTAAAACTTTAGCTTCTGTTTAGCTGTGTCTCTGTGTACCAAGTTATATGCTAATTAAAACCCCTTTCTTTTGGTTTACAACTCACATAGGATTTTTTTTTTTTTTCCCCCTGTTGAAAACACCGAGCCTACCTTCTTTTTACAGTTGCCATTTTAACACTGGTTCCTAGTTGATGTAATAATAATGCTGCTTGCCTAGGATCATGTGGAGGTAGTAATTTTACTAATAGAGTAAAACAGACTTCCTTTTATGTTCAGAAGTAGCAAGGAGCTGTCTCTTCTCCCCCACCTCCCAAGAAGGGAAGTTAGTTGATGCTGAAGGAAGCAGAGCATTGAGTTTAATGTAGTGATTAAACATGAAAGCCATATATCAAATCTCAGGAGAAACATGCTTTTGAAAGAGACAGAGAACTGTGGAGCATATTGCATGATAGGCTATATAAACAGAGCCCCGGAGGTCAGTGTGTGGATGCAAACCAATTAAATAAAGGACTTACTGGCTTTGCTTTCTATCATCTGGGTGGGGAGGATCACAAGTTAGCATGCACAGGATTGAAGTGTAAACTTTGCTAGAGTAAGCTAGGCACCTTTGGAAGCTTTATTAACTCTTTCAATTCACTGCCAGGATTTTTTTAACCAAGTTTCCTAGGAAGTTAAAAATAAAAATAGAAAATATATGCACTTTTGGCCTTTCTACACATACCCATTAGCCAAGGTGCTATTAAAAAAAGAGAATGGAAAGAAAAAAACAGGATGAGCTGCTGAAAGACCCACAGCTAGCTCTACAGTCAAATTTCAAGAACATGTCCATGTCTTTCAAAAACAACTGATTTAGAAAAGCAAAGCTTTTGCAGAATAATTGGAAAAAAATTTTTTTTTCCTTCTTCTGAATTCTGGGTACAAGGCAAAGATATAGTTAGAATTTAATGATTACTAATACAACATCAGGATTATTGTTATTTCTGTTCTAAGAAAATCCTGATGTTCATAAATTAATAACTATATGTTAAGGACTATCTGAGGCTAATTCTGTAGTCTTAACCATCTCAGGCAATGTTTGGGTGAGAAAATGAAATACAAAGTTAAATGTATATGTATAGTTTCATGGTCTATAAACATTCAAAACAAAGATTTTTTTTTTTTTTTTCTATCGAGTCATGTTGGCTGAGAAAGTGAATAAGCTTATGTTTAGTGCTTGTTGATTCTAGGCTGCTTTGGAATAGCTATACTAAGGAAATGGGTTCATAGAACACAGCCACTCCAAGGTATAAGATTTCATGAAAGCAAATTATGGAGGATTAAGAAACCTAATGAGCATGGTTTAGTGTGGAGAGTTGAGGCGGGAGCTCACTATTAAATAAAGCCCAAAAGTGTAGAAGGTTAGGAGATCCTAAAAGACAGGATAATAAAAGGCACAACAGAATATAATTATCCTGAGGAGGCGAGAAAACCTTCAAGGAACAAAAAGCAGCTAATGTCGCTTTTGGGACCTATAGTTAAAAAGGAATCTCCACACCAGGGTAAGGAAATCAAAGAATACAATCAGTTAAAGCATAAGGGCAGCGGAAAATAGAGTGGCTTGTTATGGTAGTCATAAGTTGAAGGGAAATGAGAAGTTTGAATGTAGTACAAGAAGAGTTTTTGAAGCTTATTAACAAATGAGACAATTTGCCCAACGTAGTAATCCTTTCTCAAGAAATACTAATAAGGAAAATATTTTCAGTTCTTGTGAGTGTGAGAATATGTTGACAATACTTTTTAGTTGTATAATTCAATTTCATCATTTTAAATTTCTTATTTTCAAAGGTCTCATAACAATGAAGAACAAGGAAATAAAATATAAATCTCTGTATAAAATATTGAAATCTGTACTCGAGCATCATTTAGTGATGGAAATAAGAAAAAATACTGATTATTCACCTATTCATTCATTTAACATAGAGTTATTGGACATACTATATGCCAGATGTTGAGGTTATAGCTGTGAAGAAGGTAGATACAATTCCTTCTCTCATGGAATCTTACACTACTTGGTCCATTCTACAAATTCACATGGATTTCTCTGCATATTTAACGGAGGAAGCCTAACAAGGCTAAACTTAGATCCAGATGGTGAGTTAAAGAGCCCTTGGTATTTAAACACCAACTGATATATTTTAGGTTTAGACAAATTCACCTTTTATTCAAACCATATCACTTTGTTTTTCACTGTGAGTTTTTAAGAGAATAGCTCAATAATGCTAATGGCTAGTATGTAGTTTTTCTATAGCTTTCAATAAGGAGTGACACTTCATATTTGATTACCATTAAAAGAGATTAACTTAGAAAAGAACAATGTCACCTGTCTGTGAATACTTGATTTCATCTTTGCATTTATTTATAGGTTAGCCTGAAAAATCTATGATAACATTATTTGATTGTATAAGCAGGTAAAGGAGACATAGCCATTCATCTTCTTTTATAAACTAATAAAGACCAGGAAGCAGCAAGTAATAGTTGCTAAGCCTGATTTTATTTCTTTATTTGAAAAGATGGTCTCACTAGGTTTCTGAGAGCCTTGCTACGTTGCCAGGGCTGGGTTTGAACCTGCGATCTGTCTCAGCCTCCCAAGTACTGGGATTACAAGTGTGCAGAAACATTCCCAGCTACATTATATTTTAAATAGTTGCAGTTTTGATTTCCTTTTGGACACAATCACTATTTAAGAAAGTGGTTTTAAATATCCAAGTTTTCCACTTTATATTTTTGTTAATATTTTTTAATTTCATTGGTTAGTGGTCAAAGAATATGACCTTATAAGAATGCTGTTTTTAGTATGTCTCAAAGTAGTAGTTATTAAAGGTTTTTTGGTTTAATATGGTTTTAATGTTTGTGACTATTCTGTGAATGATTTGAAAAACTATATTTTCTAGTCAGGCATGGTGGTGCGTGCTTGTAATCCCAGTACTTGGGAGGCTGAGACAGGAGGATTGCAGGTACCTGGCCAGCCTCAGCTACTTAGTGAGACCCTCTACAACTTAGTAAGACCCTGTTTCAAAATAAGGAATAAAAATAGGGCTGGGCGTGTAGCTTGGAGGTAGAATGCCCCTGGGTTCAATCCCCAGTACTACAAAACAAAACAAAACAAAACAAAACAAAAAAACCTAATTTTTCTTCAGAGTAAAGGATTTGATGTTCATTCATTAGATAAACCTGATTCATGATAAATCTTTTGTATCAGTATTTATTAGGTTTTTATTTTGTCTGAAAAGGACTTCGGAAGGAAATAGCCTGCCATTCAGTGTTCCTTACCTGAATTCTCTAGATAATGCTACCTGTGTTAGCTTATGTTATCCCAAATTCACATGTCAAGCAAGAAGATGTTTTACCACCTTTGGTAAATACCAACACTCTCCCCTTCTCTCTCACCCCACCCACACTCCATTGTTTTATATAAGGACAGACACTCTGGGCCTTTCTATAATGCAAACCTGTGTTTTCTCCACTTAAGAACCTTCCAAGATCCTCCACCTGTCTGGCAAGAGTCCATTCTTTTTTTAATGCTCACCTCAAGCATTGCTGTCTCAATTAAACACATTTTTCTTTAACATCTTCCCAGCAGTCAGTCATTCTTTTTTCTGTTGAAACACTGAATCTTATACATACATTTGTTATAGCATTTCTTGTCTACTATAATTACTTGTGTGGATCTTTTCTTTCTCTCCAAATCTGTGAGTTTCTCAAAGGCAACAACAATGTCTCTTTCACCTTTATAATCTTGGTATCTGTTAGGAAATTATTACTCAATAAATAAAAATTCTGTGAGATTGAAGATCTTTGTTCTATCTTTCAAATGTGGTAGAAATGCTCAACTAATGACAAACTTAACTCTCCCCATTTGTAGTGTTGATCTGTTGCTGAGAAATGGCAACTTAGCCAGATATTACGATTTCTAGTCCCTTTTTGTCTATGGTGACATATGACTAGTTCTCAAGGTGAAAAGTATGCCATTTCTGTGCTAAAAGAGTTATGTATCCAGCATACCTTCTCCACATCGCTCTTCTTTAGTTGCTTCAGAGGTACTTGTGGAACATAATAGCACAATATGGAAGGAGTCTGGATCCTTGTGACATTCTTAGAGGAGATCCATTCAGGGGAATCATTTATCTAAGAATATCTTCATTGGATTTTTTTTTTCTGTAATGGAAAATAAAAATTTCTTAGGATAAGCCACTAGGTTTTTGCTACTATTTATTGGGGCAGCTAGTGTTACCCTGAAGAGCCCAGTGTCTAGAGTACTTCCTGGTAAATAATTATTGCCTCTAGTTATTATCTAGTGGCAAATATTACTAGATAATTTTTGGACAAATGATTGAATGAATGGCTAAGGATTATATTATGTAACCTGAAGATTATTCTTTAAACCAAATATCATACAAAACTGGAATACTATATATTCTCTGTAATTACCAAGTCTATCAGTTAGTGATTGTCACAATAATTCAGTGTATTGGGGCCACCTCAAGAATCAGTAACTTAAAACAACAATCATTTGTTCACCCTCACATATCCATTGATTGGTTGGGAGTTGGCTAGAATACAGGATGGGTTCAGGTCTGTTTTGTATGTCTTTCGTTGAACATAGGAGACAAGAGGGAAAACTCAACTATGCAAACATATTAAAAGCCTCTGTTTATATCAAGTTTGCTAATTTCCCTTTGGGAAACTGTGTTAATTTTTCATTGATCAAAATACCTGACAAGTCGGGCGTGGTGGCGCACGCTTGTAATCCCAGCATTCGGGAGGCTGAGACCGGAGGATCCGGGTTCGCGGCCAGCCTCAGCTACCTAGTGAGGCACTCCGCAACTTAGTGAGACTCGGTTTCAAAATAAAGAATAAAAAAATAAAATAGGGCTGGGGGTGTAGCTTGGAGGTAGAATGCCCCTGAGTTCAATCCCCAGTACCGCAAAAAAAAAAAAAAAAAAAAAAACCTGACAAAGCCAACTCAGAAAAGGAAAGATTTATTTTGTCTCATGGTTTCAGAGGATTTAGTCCACGGTTGACTGGCTCCAGGACAGAAACATCATGACCTAAGGGCATGGCAGAGGAAAGCTGCTCAGCTCATGGCAGCCAAAAAGCAGAGATGGGGAAAGGGGCCGGAGAAGACAGACCCTTCCAAGGCATGTTCCTAGTGACCTTCTTCCTCCAACTAGGTCCCATCTCTCAGCAGTTCATTCAGCCATCAATGGAATAATCCACTGACAAGGTCAGAGCCTTCATGATCCAATCCCTCCCAAAGGACCTATCTCTGGACATTGCTACACTGGGGATACATGTGACTTTGGGAGATATACTAGATCTAAACCTTAACACCAACCAAATCACATGCAAAAAATCAAAGTAAAGCTTGGAAAAGAACTGTCATTCTTTTCACTGATCAAGCAAATATAAGCATTCTTTCTGCCCTCTGGTGGGAAGAATAACTGGATCACATGGCAAAGGGTGTGGACACAGGAAGGGGAAAAATAAGCATCAGTAATTGAATCTACTGTATTAGAACATCACACATTAAATCAGTTATTTAGTAAAAATATTTGTAGAGTTAGAGTGATTATGTTTTTTAAGTGGGTCCAATTACTTCTTTATGATTTCATTATTTGGGAACCTAACTTCAGTTGTGACATTAATGATGTATAATGATAAAAAGTATTTGTATAATGCTTTTACTATTTAAAAAAATCTTTTTGAGCTGGGTGTGGTGGTGCATGCCTTTAATCTCAGTTCTTGGGCGGCTGAGATAGGAGGATTGCAGGTTTGAGGCCAGTCTCATTAACATAACAAGATTCTCAGCAACCTAATGAGACCCTGTTTTGAAACAAACAAACAAACACAAAGAGATGAGAGTGTAGCTTGGAGCTAGAATGTGCCTGGTTTCAATCTCTAGGACCACTAAATAAATAATATATATATTTACATATATATAAACATATAATATATATAATATAATATATATAAAAATATATATTTATATTTATTTTTATAAACCTTACCAAATTTGAGCCACACAAAAACTTTATAAGACACACAGGGCCATCCTTACCAGTGATGGAACTGGAGATGCATGAGGGTCGAGTGACTTACTTAGGGTCATATAGGTATTTATAGGTATCAGTAGTTATGGCTGAGTACTATAAGTTGGGGTGCACATTTTAGTCCAAGTTGGCTACCATTAATGTGGTTGTGCTTAATGAACAATCTCTGTTTCTAATATTCTCAAGTCCAGAATACTGTTGTTAACTAACTGAACCAATGTATAGACACTTTGACTCATGACAAGTCATGATCAGGCAGTCATTTTGCATGTACACATGGAGCACTTATTCTATTTAAGATATGGAGAAAGATATGTCACTATGACACAGTTCTTACTTCCATGGTGCTTATAATCCATTTGAAGAGATGAGATCTATAGGTTTAGGGCAATATGAGTGGAGTGCTAGAATATTCTTACATTATTATGATAGCCATGAAAGAAGATTGCCTCTCTCTGCTATTTTGTAATTAACAAGGCCAATGGAGATTTTTTATTATTTTGTCCTTGTGTGTCTTTATACTTAAGGAAAAAGTAATCACATCCCAATGACTGTATATTTATGCAGTTGACTTAACAGTTGATTCAACAGCTAGTCTATTACAGTGTCTTAGTGTTTACAGACTTCTTGGTGGTATGGCTAACAATAAAGTAATGATGAATGAATATTTTTCTGAAGTAGGAAAGCATATAAAAATACGCAGTTAGTAGAATTATTTAGTTATTTTTAGTGTAAATATCTGCAGCTTGATAACAACCAGCTTTATTATTTAGTATACATGATTGTGTAGATTTGGGGAAAATGTTTAAACAGATTAATTGCATTTTTCAATATGGTTAATTTTAATCTATTTTGTAATACAATTTTAAGAAAATAAGCTTTTGTAGTTTTTAAAAATACTTGTTAAATCCAATGGATCATTCCTTTCTTTTATGAAATCACTGATATGGACTTACTTTTCTATTTTACCCTTCTTACTGACAGATTTAATGATTTTCTAAAATGGCCTATTTCCAAATGATGAAGATCTGCCTGGTTGTAAAGATAAATTTTTTAAAATTACATACTGTCTGAAGAACTACCTGACAGATTTAATGATTTTCTCTAATGATTTTTCCTAGATATATTTTTCTGATTCATATTAATTTTTATATATCTGATTGTCATGGTACAAGACAGGGATCTATGTAACAAAAAGCTGAAAGCTTCTGTACTTATCTGTGTCCACATTTGTCACTGTGTCAATAGGATGGTTTTACATAGAATGATCAGAAACAGGAAAGCTATGGTTTAGAAAATGTTTTAATCTGTTTCAAATAACTTAGAGGGGGAATCTAGTAAAGATGACATGATTAATGATAGAAGAAGATTAAAATATTTTCACATTCTGTTTTTAATGACCACTATCTTGAGTTTCTACTCTGAAATTTATAACTAGTAAAAATACTACAGGAAAAATATATCATTCATAATCCACTTGATGTTGTTTTACCTTATCAAATTCTGCCTGCTTTTTAGCCAGACCAGCATAAATTAAGAACAAATTTTAACAAAAAATGTAGGTTTTGTGCTATTCTTAAGTATATTCATTAAAGTGTTAAGATTTATTAGGTTTAGCAGAAAAGATCCAAGATCATTGCTTTCAATTAGCCAGGTAGTTCTTCAGACAGTATGTAATTTTAAAAAATTTATCTTTACAACCAGGCAGATCTTCATCATTTGGAAATAGGCCATTTTAGAAAATTTAACTGTAATAGTTTTCTCTGTGCATAAGTAGGTGGCAAGTATAACTATTAATGTTGGAATTCTGCCCACTGGCTCTCCTTGCTCTGTCTTTTTTATCCAGAGATAATGATGTGTATTCATTCTCTGTCATATTTACCTAGAGGAAGTCTTTTTAATCCCTCATTTTTCTCCTTCACTGAGGTTATGTGTAAATACTACATAAAATGGCAAATGGAAGAAGTCTGTTTTGTCTAAAGATACCATTCATCTTAAACAAACACATCAGCCTGTCTTTGAAAGGATAGTGATATGAGCTTTGTTTGGTGGGAGGAGAATGGATAAGGCCAAAGCAAAAATATGTTACAAATTATATGAACTGGTATTAAATCTCTTTAAAAACTGGGTACATTTTTTTTTTACTGTGTCTGCTTAGGGGAAGCAATTCAGTCTCATACCTACATTATTTCAGCACTTCTTAATTTCCATTACACCAGTATACAATTTTTATCAAAATTTGCACTTGTTTAATAAGCTGTCTTATAGCATAAGTTTCAGGCAAGCCATTTATATCAATTTATAATTCTAGTATAGGAAAATAATATATAACCTTATTTTAGTTGTTTCTATTTTAAAACCCCATAAAATTAAATGAAATAACTTCCTATATTGTGAACTCTATAGAGACAGAGGCCTGATTAATTCATCTGTTAATGCCCAGCACTGAGTGCAATTTGGTCCCAAGTAGTGATCAAGTGATTTAAGTCAATGCCAAATGAATTAATCTTTAATTGTTTACATTTAATGTGTGTTTACATGAAAATGTGTGTATTTGGTATTGCACCTGCCATTTTTTTTCTGTTTATTATTCTTCCTTGTGGTTTATTTTTATTTGATGAATTGATTAAATATTTGTCCTTTAAAAAAACATTGAGTTGTAAGTTAAACACACTATTTATATTTATTCTGCCTACCATTTAACTTTAACAAACTCATTTGATCTTTTATTTTCTGTTAATGTTGAGAATTAATATCTGTAACCACCTTTCCTTTCTCCCAATTTAAGAACTTCAAAACTTTTTATTTTGTCTTGGACCCCTGTGTATTTCCTACCTTCTTAAAAATAATTTCTTAAGTATGTTATTAAGTTTTGTAGTCACATTGTTAACTACTGTTTAGACTTAATTGTTTAATTTTACCTCCTTGCTTACTGCCGTGTGTGTGTGTGTGTGTGTGTGTGTGTGTGTGTGTGTGTGTGTCCTATGTCTTTATCTAGCTTAGATTTATTTTTCCTTTTGTCATAATACTCTTTGGATATTCTTTCAGAAATGATTCTACATAGCAAGCTATCTAGAATATATATATACTATAGATTGTTACACCTCTAATGTTATTAAGGCAGAAGACACACCATTGTGCATTTATCCCTCAAGAATGGAAGTTGGTGAACTTACATGAATTTATGATCTTGTGTGTGTCTCTATTATGAGGGGCATCTTTTTTAATGAGAAACTTTTTTCCACAGGTATGATTTAAATTTAGTTTATAACTTACTAAAAGTTTTCTCTTGGAGTAAAGGAAATTTTGAGGTTTCAAACAAAAATATGTACTTCAACAAATACTTAATAACCCCAGTATTGAGGGAGATCATACTAAATACAATATCTGTTTCAGTGCTTAAAATATGCATTTTTCATATTGTAGTTTAAATTTGGCTTTGATAATTCTGTAGTTTTGTTTTTTAGTATTTTTAAATTAAATACATGAAATTAAAATTTTAAAGAAATATCATCTTTGATCAAATTGGAATACAAGTCGTACCAATTTTTAAATGTCATTATTCATTTTGAAATACTTAGCAAAATTAACAATGTGCTAGAGCAATCCAAGGGATGACAGAACTCTACTTTGTTTTTCTAGTTCACAAAGATTTATGAAGCAGACCTTTTGTGTCAGTTTTGGTGTAAGTAAAGGAATAGAACTATTTTTTATTCAGATCTATACCTTTAATATAGATGATATTTCTTGCTCTTATTGCTCTTATTTAAACTTTGGGGTTTATTTATATAAGGCTATTGTAGAGCTAAAGAATGACAGGGTTGCAGTCCAGCGGCACTGTCTCGTTTTAAAGGCATTCAGGAAGTAAGTTTGACACAAAAAAGTGTAGTTTGAGAATGAAGGGCATTGAATAAAGGGAAATAAGGGGAAAATTCAGCAGCATGGATAAATAAAAATAAAATCAGTGAAAATGAGGGTTAAAAGGTACACAAGTTTCTAAGACTTCTGGATTTTACTGTGAAATGGGTTTCCAGAAAAAATTATGCCAATTTACATTCTCACAATCTGTGTATATATATTTTTTTCTGAACACACTAACCAATTCCAACTGTGAGTATTTTTACTTTTGTTCCTTTTGCCTATCTGATAAGCTAAAGGTACCAATCTCATTATTTTACTTTGCATTTTTGTTTTGGTTGTTTTGTTGGTGGTGCTGGGGACTGAACCCAGGGCCTTGCATGTGAGAGGCAAGCACTCTGTCACTGAGCTATACCTCAGCTCTTACTTTGCATTTTTAATGATTAGTGAGTTTGAACATTTTTCTTTTTATGTATATTTATTATTCTAATTTTTCTCTTGTGGATTGTCTACTAACTTTTGGGTTAGAGGGTCAGGGAGGGGCAAGGTGAAGCATTAGAACAGGACTTAAGTAAGATTATCATTTGAATACTGAATCTATCTTTTAATCCTATAAAATAGTACTTGGGGCAACTAATATAATCTCTCTGAGCCTCAGTTTCCTCATTTGTAAAACAAAATAATTATAATACCTACTTCAATGCTGTCAGGATTAAATAAAATAATATATACTTAAAGCACTTAGCAAAGTGGTTGGTACACATTGGTGATGCTGCTGCTGCTGCTGCTGGTAAAAATCTAATGATAAAATTCAAAATATTTTTATCAGTTGATGACTTTTATTGTATCTACAGAAATTCATTATTTTTTGTTGTTCTTAGCAACATATGTTAGTGTTTTCTTTCTTTCTTTTTTTTTTTTTTTTTTTTTTTTGCGATACTGGGGATTGAACTCAGGGTCATTCTACCTCCGAGCTATACCCTCAGCCCTATTTTTTATTCTTTATTTTGAAACCGAGTCTCCCTAAGTTGCGGAGTGCCTCACTAGGTAGCTGAGGCTGGCCGCGAACCCGGATCCTCCGGTCTCAGCCTCCCGAATGCTGGGATTACAAGCGTGCGCCACCACACCCGGCTCAGTGTTTTCTTTCTTTTATGATATTTACTTTGGAGTTATGCTGACAAAATTGTTCTTCATACCCAGGAATAGAAAAATATGATGGAAGTATTTTCTCAATGTGACTGAGTTGTAAGTGGAATCATGAATTCTAGTGATTCAGGCTACAGAAGACTAATGATTCTATAATCTTTTCATTTCTTTAGGAAAATACTAGCATTTACTCTTCTCTAAAAAAAAAAGTTCAGAAACATTATTTCAAATATTTTGAAAGTTTAAAAATTTTTCTATACTTTTATAGTAAATTCTCTTTGGATGATTTATGTATTTAGGAAGGGTCTCTTCTATTCTACAAAGTACCTTTGTATCCACTAGAAAATGGTGATGTCCTTGGGACAGTAAATTAGAAGCATGGTCTCCCACCTCCCATCACCAGCACCATCACACTGCAGCTGACGCCTGGGTCAAGGTAAGCTCTTGATCTGGGAGTGAGGGGAGCAAGTGCAGGCACTCAGCATCCTCGTATCCCTTTCATCAGGCTCTTTTGGGCTGCACAGATGGTGCCACTTTATGAGATGGCCCAATTAGTTTATCTACATACACTTGCATAATTCAATTGACTTGAGCAGATTTTTATACTTTTTATGAAGGGAAAAAAGCTTTTTTATTTAAGTATTGTGAACAAAAAACAGGAGAACACTGGCATCAATCATACAGCCCTCTATTTTTTTACTTTGGGCAATAATTGATGTGTTCTTAAGGGTGAGTTTCTTCCTTCCAGTACATGATCATGTTGAGGACACATCTAGGATGAAAAAAATAAATATGTATATATATGTATATGTATGTATGTATGTATTTTAATGCTTTTCTTGCTATAGGAGAATGGATCAGTACTGTGTTGAGTCTC
Organism: Graphiurus murinus; assembly: GCA_004027655.1. NCBI lineage: Eukaryota > Metazoa > Chordata > Mammalia > Rodentia > Gliridae > Graphiurus > Graphiurus murinus. The sequence goes on from PVLC010005141.1 coordinate 75,748, forward strand.
TAGCAAAATGCACTGTGCAGCAGTCTCACCATCCTGTGGTTCTCCTCTCTCACACCTATTGTTCTTTAATCTCTAATCCCTGGCTCTTTCTCACTAGCCTTGCAGCCATTTCTTCTGTATTCCTTGGAGCTCTGATTCCTATGTAGATAAATTCTTTTTTTGTGGTACCAGGGATTGAACCCAGGAAAGTTCTACCTCTGAGCTATTCTCCCATACCTATTTTATGTTTAATTTTGAAACAGGGTCTTGCTAAATTGCTAAGGCTGGCCTTAAACCTGTATTCCTCCCATTTCAGCCTCCCAAGCACTGGGATTATGGGCATGTGCCACCATACCCAGCTGATACATTCACAAAATGTTTCCTTCATTTCTTTGCTTTAGGTGTGTCTTTTTCAAGGCCCCTCCAGTAACTATGATTTTTCTCCAGACACAGAGGCGAATACTGCAGTTAAGTCTTTATCACCTCCTTCCTTAAGTCTTTATCACCTCCTTCCGGGCTTCACCCTTCCTTTCTCTTGTAAGAACTCTTCTTTCAAGGTTTGCCATCTTATACAGCCACACATTCTTTTCATCATTACTATGATTTATCAGCTCCCTAGTGTACGTCCTTTTATTTATTGAGGATTTTAGTGTTCTCTAATTCTTACCATCCTCTTGTATTATTTCAGTGACAATAAGGAAAGTCTAGCCGGCAAATGAGTTTCTTCAGTTTCCATGTCCTGGCCCTTTCCTTTATTTTGTATCGCATCATTTTACCTTCCTATTTTGTACCGCATCATTTTACCTTCCTCCCCATGCAACCTAGAATCTATGGTGACCAATTTTTAATTTTACCAGTCCCCCATGGTCCTGGATTTGTTTTCCTTATGTTAAATCGCCCCAGAAAAATCCCAACCATCTGCTTTCAGTTGTAGCTCCTTCACCCAGGATAGCCCTGCTAAAGCAAAGAATAAAATTATGGGATGGTCCCCATTAGAGATTTATGGTCTTCAATTTCAAATAGCCTTTTGGCACTATTCTTTAGTCCTTCTGTGTCTTTATCATTTTTCTCAAATCCCCTTTTCTAAGCTATAAAGTTTGAACTTTTCTCTTCCAAAACTACAAACATCTATACCCACACTTATCCCCCTTCCTATATGCTTGAAGAGTTTTACTTCTTTTGTGTTGTTGTTGGAAATAATTCCATCCACTCTCCTATACAGTGTTACTCTGTCAGTTATTTATTCTAACTCCTGAACTTGGAAGTTCTTTGATTCTGTCTACTTCTTCCTCATAGCCTTGAGATGAATGCAGATCATCCTGTCTTTAAACAAAAGAATAAAATATAGAACACAACCCATCAACTTTGTTCACTTCAGCCATTCAAATCTGTTTTTTTTTCCATTGGACCTCAAGGGTTTTCAGTACATTCTCTAATTCATAGAACCATCCTAATAAAAAGGGGGAAAGTAGAACTAAAGAATTATAAAGGTCAATAAGAATTTGCCAAAGTTTAACCAATCTATTAATCGTAGAAATGCAACTTATCAACTATAAAAATGCTTGCAAAATAAATTAGGACTTCAAGAATGTGAACTAATGTTTACTCTCAAATGTTAGTAGTAGGAATATAAATTGATGCAATCTTTCTGATAAACAATTTGATAATTATTTAACCCAAAATTCTACTTTGGGAGACTTTATAAAGAAAATATTCAGGGATAAATTTGAAAAATGGTCAGGAAACACTATCATAACAAAAAACACAAAGAAGAAGAAAGTCAGTCTGAATAGCTAAAATAATGCTTAATAGAAGCATGTTATCACATTCTCTCTACATTGAAAAAAATTTCCAAAAGGAAATACACTAGAATGTTAGTGGTATTCACTTCACTGTGGCAAAATTATAGGTGATTTTATTATCTTTCTTATAAGCTCCTATAATTCTTTAGTTTAATTTACAAGAACATTTATTGCATTTATAATTCCCCTGTTCTCACACCTCTGCCCCTGGCAAAAAGTAGAGGAGGGATTTTATAAAAAGGTGTTTTTATGTCCATAAGCTTTCCATAGTGTACTTTAGGAAACGCTGGAGTACACCTGGAGTGGGGGGCGGTGATTCACATAGTTTTCCCCACCAAACACTTGAATGATGATAGGAATGAATTGACCTGCAAGGATGTTAGGGGGATGCTATTGATTTCTAGTTTAATTCCATCATGCACTTTTTTTTTAGAACCCTAAGTTTAAAGTGAGAATTGATATAATTTAATTAGTATCTACTACATCTGTTATAGTATCCTATACATTACCCTGTTCTTTGTTTCTTTTTTCTTCCAACAAATTATCAACAAATTCATTCAACTAAAAGCTTTTATTGTATACATTTTTTATCTGCAGCATGGTGTTTTGAAATACAAACACACACACAGAGTGTGGAATGACTATATCAAGCTATTTTACATATGCATTGCCTCACACACCTACCATTTATTTGGTGAGAATACTTAAAATCTACCCTGAAGCAATTTTCAAGTATATAATACATTCCCATTAACTGTAGTCACCATGTCGTAAATAGATCTCACACATTTATTCTCCATTTGTAACTGAACTTTTGGATTCTTTATCACTATCTCCCTAATCTCTTCCCTCCACTCCCTACCCTCCACCAGCCCCTGGTAACCATCACTCTATATTTCTATGAGTTTAACTTTTTTTTTTTTTTAGATTCCCTATATAACTGAGATCATGAAACATTTGTCTTTCTGTGCCTAGATTATGCTAAGTGTCATAATGTCCTCCAGATTCATCTGTTATCGGGCGCCCCAGGCTGAACCCTCAGCCGTGAGGCCCCAATAAAAGACGCTGGCTAAATGCTACTGGTTCGAACCTCTTTTATTATATCTCTCTCTTTCTGGGATCAAGGCGTTGCACAAACGATAACAAACACAGTGCAGAGGTCGTCTTTCCAAATAGTGCTTTTCCTACAAACTTTCAATAACCCCTCTCTCT